>JANVCL010000009.1:2269432-2284657 GCA_026546855.1 Erythroxylum incrassatum
ATGGGAAATTGTATTGTTTTGATTCGTATAAGAAGGATTGATTAGAATGAATATGAAAGGATTGAAAAAGAAAAAAAATAAAAAATGAAGCAATATTAGTTAAACTATGATTCGTTTGTTATGAGTTGGGTTCCGGAAACGGGTCCCAACATATCATGTTTACAAGAAGGTTCGTAGGAGTATAGTTGTCCTCTTTAGTGAGAGTATGTAGAGATATATTGCTCATAGAGAACAACAATTCTAACTTTCAATTGTCAAAAACATAATTATCTAAGAACAACTCTTGTTGGATATGAAAAGGTAACAACTTAATTCTAAAAATTAGATTTATAGAGATAGGTTGGAAGTTGTTCACCTTTTCTAAGTCCAAGTACATAGATAATGTATTAAAGATGTTTAATATTTGAGATATCAGATACTTGTTAGAACATTAGAGTTATTGGGCATACAAAAGGAGCTAAGGTCTCATCAAAGATCTAAGGATATATTTAATGAAAGTTTTAAGTTTTAAGCAAGTGCTCTCTCATTAAGTCATAGTCCTAGCAGTAACATAATCGTCATATGTTGATATGGTATAAGAAACGTAAACGATTGACTTAGTGCAAGTGGGAGATTGTTAGTTTATGTCCTATAACCAATCGATTTGGTTATAGTTTAGTGACAATTATTTAAAGACATTATTTATCTTGAACATGTTTAGATGTATATGATAAAGTCTATGAGATAATTATACATTGCAAATGAAATTATATTAAGATTATAATTATGATATTAATATTGCATTTATGTATTATCCCTAAATTATTTGGAAATTAATAAAATGTAAAAAGACTAGCATACGTCATATTTTTCCTTATGAAGGAAGTAGTCGATCTTATAGGCTAAAGTATGAAGATACTTAAACAAACGTGTGAGTGTTTGTTAAAGAACAAGTTCACTGAACTGACCCGATATGAGAAATCTATTTGGAACATTACTTGTATGTATATTGAACTCTCATTGTGATGATTGTATAAGCGATCATTTGACTTGAGGTCTCCAAATTTATCTTATATAGGGATCGCTATGTTTTGATATTACTTACAACTATTTAATTATGAGTTGTTCAGTCAATAGTCATTAAATGTAGCATTAATTATATGGAGGTAGTTGCATGATCAAGATAAGATTCATTACCCAAAAGTAATTAGGGAGAATGTTTCGTCGTTCTCGATTAAGATTGATTCAGAAAATTCTAAGCCAAGGTGGAATAAAGCTTTATAAATAGTTTACAAACTTCATTAATTGAATTAATAGCCAATGGTGGAGAACTAACATGATTAGACTCAACATAAAATAGACATTAATTCTATGTTCTATATCTAATCGAAACACTGTATGATGAAATTATTGAATTATACGAAAAAATCATATACAAAAAGGTTAGTCAAAACTAATTTGAAATTCTTAAATATTTGGATGGTTATGATGTGTTGCTAAACGTCAATCTTGATCTGTAATTATAAATTATTTAATTGAAGAATTAAAGATAAATTAAAAGGAGTTTTAATATATCTAATTCTAATTCTAATTCTAATTTATAATCATTGCCAACATATTTGTGAACCTAATGGATTTCACTTAAAGAATGGATTGAAGAAAGCAAAAATATTTTAATAAAATTAGATTTAATTGTAAAGTTTGAGAAACTTTGTGATTAAATATGAGATATTTAAAAAATAAGGATCAATATGAGATATTGAATCTTATTTGGACGTAATTAGTATTTAATTAGAATATTTGTAATTCTAATTAAATTTTAATTCAATTAAAATTAATTTTAATTAAATTACTTAAATGTCCAGAACCTATAATAATTTGACTTAAGCTCTAATGAAGCTAGCACTTTTTGCTTAACTCTTTCCGTAAAAATTACAGAGTTCTCTCAATTTGTTTTGTGGATATGTTAGAGGTTGGACACTTGTGCGATTATAGCGGTTGAGATGGATTGGTTTCAAAAATTGTTCGTAAGATACGATAAAAAAATGATCAAGCTTCAGAATAAGTTACTAATGAAGATTCATGCTTTGATTTATGCGTTAATCATTTTATAAAATTAAAGAGACCTTGATTTTTAGGAAATCAAATTACGAAAAAGTTTTGTAATTATTCCGTTGCGCAAGGGATTAGTTCTAGGCTTGATTTCCAAAAGTTATCAATTTCATAAAAGAAGAATAAAGGAAAAGGATATAAACATGATAAATAATAATATAATATTAGAATAATTGTCCAAAACCTTTTATGATTATTATATCAAATATCTCATGGAATTAGCATGCATTTTTTGTTTTAACGGCACGACAATAGAATTATGAAAAATGAACGGCAGTAAATAAGTTGAAATCTTGGCCGCTTCCTTTCTGTTTTTAATATCAAATTTAAATGATTATAACCTTTATCATTTAGAGATAAATTTTATAAAGCATATAATAATTCATTAATTTTATATTTAAAATAAACTATATTATGAATTAATAATTTAAAATCAAGTTGTATAACAATCAAAATTTTCAATCAAGCTTGTCCTTTATCTTATGAATAAAAAAAAGAAAATAAAATAAAAAGAGGAAGCTTGATGTAAATGCAACTTTCTGTGGTCGGACCGTCAATAAGAAATATACACCGAGTCTTCCGCCTTGCAGCGTCTTTCCAGTTGTGAAAAATCTGCATTGTTGATCGGGGCAAAAAGAAAGTTTCTGCTAAAAGATAAGGAAACGAAGAGGTCACAACCTCTAGGCCCTCCGTCAAGCAGTTCATTTTTAAAAAGCATTTCGGTGGCTTCGTCCTGCCTTCTTGGTCTAACGGAATATGAGTTATTGGAATCTAAAGAAATAAATTGACTAGAAGACCACGTGATTCAACGCAAGGATAAGGCTCTTGAGTTCACATGTGACGTGAATGCATCTACCTGTTCGCGTATCATCAATGAATAACTGCTAATTGCTTTGTTCAATACGTAAGCGTAACATGGTGATGGTGCTTATCTCGTCCACTTCTAATCAAGTGACGTAATCACTACATGGATGCTTGTTTGGGATAGGATTAGCCCAATCCAGCAAATAATGTTTAAAACTTGATAACTCTTTTTAAACATGTTATTAGGGATTCTCTCGCTCCTTCCCTGATCTTATTCTGTTCTTCTTTTATTTAAGTTATTTATTTATGTAGGTTTCATATGAATGAATGACTCATATAAAAGGATGATAGAATAGGGCAAAAAAAAAAGACAAGATTTGGGCTCGTTATTAGTTCAAGAGAGTAGACGCAATTAACCCTATAAGAAAAATTAAATTGCGAAACATATAATGAATGCAAAAGATTTTATAATCAGCAATATATATTTTTTTAAAAAATCGATTCGGGCCAATAATTATTTTTGATGGCGGGCTCTGTTCTCATTAATTGATTTGTGTTTCAGTGGGTCAGATCGGTCCACTGCCAGGAGGGTTAAAAAGGAATTAACAAAAATCAGGAAGACTTTGTGGCAAGGTGGCATGAACAATTTATGTCTGAAATGAGAAATATGAAAGCGGCGTTCATCACATTTTAGGAACTCGTACAATGACCATGCAAGCAATGCTTTGTCAGACCATCCGCTTTTTCCAGAGGGTTATTCATTGTAGGAAGTGTTTGTGGCTTCATTTTCGTGTGGGGTATAGGCAAATCAGAGCTTTGTGTGACGAGTGAGAAGGAAGGTGTCTCTTTCGTTGATTCCAAAAGTTAATGCCTCTGAGAAAATGTTCAGTATTCATGTTGAAATTTTAACTATCAATCGACCCGGCGCGTTTGACTTTCAATTCCCAAGTTTGATGGACCCGGGTCAAGAGGAACAGTGTCGAGGTGGCGCATCACGTGGTTGATCGATGTATTGTACTCATTTCCACGAAGCTATGGCTCACTCGCTTCCACATCCACCCATCCATACGCCAATCGTTAGGAAGCTAACATCCCGTTTCGATTTCTTGCTATACGAGGAATCTCCCCTTCTTTCTCTTTGTTTTTCGCCCAATAAAATATCTCCCTCCCTTCCCATGTATAAGATGAGTTTGGGTCAAGTGGGGTATACAAAGCCACGGTTGACGGATAATGACTGTATAATTTACTTGTTTTGTGAAACACGTTTTGGTCGGAGATGCCAACCTCGTATAAATATTGGTCCTCAACTTTGTATTGCTATGCTTATCGATGCCAAGAAATTCGTCATAACAGAATTCGAGAAGCTAGAAAGAATGGTGAGGACTCCTTACTGTGACAAGTCTGGACTAAGGAAAGGTACATGGACTCCTGAGGAAGATAGGAAATTGGTGGCGTATGTTACTAGATATGGTTACTGGAATTGGCGCCAACTACCCAAATATGCAGGTACGAGAAATTAAGCAGAACTATTTCAACTCTAGACTCAATTTTCTGAACATCGGACTATGTTTTTACCCTCTTCTGATCCGTTTGATGGGTCAATACGAATCGAGTTGGCTAACTGATATCACATTCTATGTATTGCAAACATAGAGCTAACTGTCTCTTATGCTGTTCCAGTTCTTGCTACTTCTCGTTGGATCAATAAAAGCTTTTTCCTAGATATGACTAAACGTTTTCCACTTTTTTGGTCGTTTTAGGTCTGTCTAGGTGTGGGAAAAGCTGCAGATTGCGGTGGATGAATTATCTAAGGCCAAATGTCAAGAGAGGGAATTACACTAGAGAAGAAGAGGAAACAATAATTAGCTTGCATGAATCACTTGGGAACAGGTACATGCTTCAAGATTGACATTTTTTTCTAGTCTTTATCCATCATATGATGACAAGATTTAACAAGGGAAAGAAGCTAATTCAATCTAGCTCTCATTATCTCACAAACAGTAAGGTGATTGATAGGTTTACAGTAAACGTAGAAGGAGATCTCAAACAATAGTTTTGAACATGCAGGTGGGCTACCATTGCTGCAAAATTACCAGGAAGAACTGACAATGAGATTAAGAACCACTGGCACACCAATCTTAAGAAGCGCGTCAAACAAAACTCAGCCGCAAAAGAAGTGAAACAAAGCCCATCATCTGATGATATTTCTGGACTTGAAACAACTAATAAGGAGGGGATATCTTCGGAAAATATTTTACAAAGTCCTGCAGAACCTCATCTGGTAAACGATAGCTCCTGCTCCAGCTCCAGCTCCAGCTCCATCTTCAGTTCCACATTGTCGCCGCAACAATCCTACAGTAGTTTCTCATCCATGATCAAAGATGCCAATTATACAGATACTATAACTAGTCTAGACTTCTTGGAGGCATATCTAGCACCTTGTGGGAATTTTTGGACAGAACCCTTCTTGGCTGATAATTTCTGTGATCCTTCATTACCAAGTTCTGAGATTTTGACATCCTTTGTAGACATCCACTCTCAATTTCCTGATGTAGAGATTTTAGGTGCTTATGGATTCTACTGATGAGCAGCTTGGGAGCTTATATTAGAGAAGCCATGTTGCAAACATGTGTAAATGATTGTGTTGCAAGTATTAGAGAAGCCATATCGGTATATTTACGGACGGACATAGAATAAGCCGTCGGTAAATTTACTTACGACCGTTTTAATGATGTCTTTGTCCATCGGTTGTTTCCGTCACTAATTAGTATTACCAACAGAATACAAACATGTTCTGTCGATAATCTCTATCGCTAAACGACTTTTTTCTTGTAATGAGAGTTTACTAAATATAAGTTCTTGCTGACTTGGAAAAGCCTACATGGATAAACAGGGGTAATAGAAGATTCTGCCCAATGATAAAATTGAAACGACTCCAAAGTGTTAATGAGTTTTGTGTATTCTGTTGCTATTGCCAAGATAAGTTTTGCAATAACCCTTATCAGTAGCTAATCTTCGTTAAACTACTTGATCTATCTGGCCATCAGTTAAATTATGTTTGAAATGTGTAAAAAGTGAAATGATCCAAATTGATTAGATTGTGGCCAACAAAAATTTCGGCTCATGAAGCAAACAAATCCTTCCTGAAAGAAGCTTCTCTTGTACCCCACAGAATGTGTCCTTGTTGAGAGACTGGGGAAGGAGGATTTTTTGCGACATTTTGCTTGTCTTTTTTTCACGTAACAAAATTGGATAAGCAAACAGGTAATTTCACTTTTACAACCGTTGGATCTTCACAGCATTTTGTCTTTATTTCTGTGTCAATTTGAACCAAGCCAGCAGTAGCTCGACACTATGATCTTCACACCATTTTGTCTTACTTTTTATTTTTTTCCTGTCAGTCTGAACCCAGCCAGCAGTAGGTTGACTCTCAGATCATCTAGATCCTCACAGCATAGTCCAATTTCCAATCGACATATCGTAATGTAATCTGCAAGCAACGCACCTTAGGCAACCGTCACCATCACTTGTCTCCCTTGGACTATGACAGCTCCCATTGCGATCTGTTACCTTAGTCGTCTCTCTGATTGGATGTGTATGCCCTATTGGGTTGCTCCATACGTCATTACTTTGTTGGGTTGTCGTCATCTGTTGCATATGGGCAGCAATATATCATCTGGTAATACCTCTATTCCATTCATTCATATTCTCTATCACTGCTGTGAATCTTCATCTGCAGCTGTTGTTTACCAAAACACATCTTCCAACTCGTTTCATGAATTACTTAACAAACTTAAGTTCACATATACTATGTATAATACTACATGATGAACATCAATCAAATAAGCCTTTTATTCCTAGTATTTTCATTTTCACTCACAATCAAGTTGTTGAAAACAAAGGTATTGAGATTTGATCTCATGCTCTTTGAACTTAATTTAGTTTTGAATGATTTGATACATTTAAGAGAAATTTAAGTTTTCTTAAGGTAGAAGATATAATTTATTTTTTAATATGAATAAAGTATTTAAATTAGCTCTTATTATTATACAACAAAACAAATTAAATGATATAACTTATTATATAATATTTATAATACTCTAAACAAAATTTTAAAGATCTGATTTAATTTAATTCTGGCATCATCCCAACTTATGTGACTTCTGTGATATAGTGTAGATTATATTTAGCATAATTTTTCTTTAAATTAACTCTTATTTTTATCTCAAATAACATATTAAATCTTAAAATCTATAAAATGATATTTATAACATTCTAAACTCTGATTTTTTAAGGTCTCTTCAATTTAATTCAGGCCACACCCTAACTTATATAACTTGATACTACACTCTTTAAACGTAATAATACCTATTACGGACGGCATCCATAATCTGACACTATTCAAGGTAATTAGAATTTCAAAAGCTCTAACACACACACAACAATACCAAACACAATCCAAGCTAATATATTGGCAATAGAGATTAGTTAATGTCCTTTCTTGCATTGTCATTCTACAATGAAATTCAGACTGGTATCTTTCACCTATTGTTGTCTTTAGAATTAAGTATTCATGGTATCTTTGATTTTTATCTTTTCCTTTCGTTTTGGTGTTTTGTTGGATATAATTATGAACTAAATTCTTTGTTGTATTTAGATTAGTTGAACCTTGGAATGGATCTAGTAGTGACTTTGTTTCAATTTAATATATTTTTTATTTGACTAAGATTTAATTATGTGTTTTCATTTATTCTTGAATTAATATTGCTGGTATGTCGATTCATGTATAATTTCATCTAATAGAGATTGAAAAATATAATGTAAGAAAAGATCTAGATTGAAAGGAGTTGCATGCAAACCTAAAGATATGTCAATACATATCTTTTGAATTAAGGTAAACCTAATAGTGGAACTCATAAGTCATTAGTGCAATTAGTGGGGGTTTAATTAAAAGAGATTTCAATGAATCAACCTAGAAGTAGGTGTTAATATTCTTGAGAAAGATAATTTCATAATTAAGAAGTTTTCACGGTCCAATGAACTTGAAAATAAATTGATTAGTGAAATTATGATAGTATGAGAAGTTTTATGGGATTTAAATTCTAGATATTGACTATTTTATTGTTAATTTTTCTCTTTTTTTGTTATTATAGCTTTCTTTTATTTTTTGACCTATTCTTAGTTTATTTTTTATTTTAAATCTAAAATTTCACCAACATCTTAATTATAGGAAAGATAATAGGAAAAGAGTATTTATTAGTTCTTATAATCTTTATGGAATCAACACTTAGTGCTTTGAGCCCTATACTATAAAACCATAGGTGCACTTGCCTTAGATATTATATAGATTAAAGGAGTTAAGTTATATATAATCATCATAAGAGTCTTCTTGATGTCGTTTATGGGAATTAGGATATTAGAAAAGCTTGATTGTTATTAATCTAACCATTTATTTCCTTTGCGTTTATTTTATTGCTTTTGAATTTTAGTTTTTATCATTAATATTTTTCTTATTACTTTTTTAGGAGCTGGATTTGTTTATGACTTAAAGCAATATACCAAAAATAGTTAAGGGAGATCCTAAAATTAGAAGAACATCTTTGCAAAACCTTATAACTAGGTTTAGACAAAGGAAAGAAGAGTGGGAGTGAGAATTTGAGGATACGTGACTAGACAATATAGCACAATAATAAAAAAACTATATCTAAGTATGCGAGGCCATTACTAACTAGAACTAAGTCTTGTATCCTTAAACCAACTATTACAACCAAAAACTTTGAGATTAATCTAAATGTTATACAGATGGTGTAACAATTTGTTCAATTTGATGGAATGCAGTAGGAGGATCCAAACACTCACATCATCAATCTCCTAGAGGTTTGTGATACTTTTAAAATAAATGGGCCACTGATGATGCAATTAAATTGAGGTTGTTTCCTTTTTTCATTGAGCTAAGTAGTGGTTGAACTCTCTTCCTAGATGATCAATCATGACTTGGAATCAAATGGTGGAAAATTTCTAATGAAATACTTCCCATCATGCAAGATGATAAAGATGAGGAATGGCATCTCTTTCTATGCTAATTTGGAGATTCAATGATTTATTGAGAAGATTCCCACATCATAGTCTTCCTGTTTGATTGTAGGTTCAGACATTATATAATGGTTCAAATTCTTTAAAAAGGTAAATGATAAATTTTGCAACTTTAGGAACCTTAGATGGAAAGATGATTGAAGCAGTTAAAGAGTTGACCAAAAATATGACTATTAATAGCTATTAGTGGAAATCATTAAAAGTTAAACTTAATAACCAAGTTGTAGTATATAATTTAGATGTGTTTACAATTTTTGTGGTTCAAGTTGAAGCTCTTAGTAAGATGATTGGTGGATTATTGGTCACACAATAAATAGATCAGATGATGGTATGACAGTTATACGAAACAGGGTATATAGGCCAAGATTGTAAAGCTAATAAGGCTATAGCAAAATTGATTGAACATATTGATTATATACGTAAAGTACCTCATTTGAAAAATAACCCATATAGTAACACTTACAATCCAGGATGGAGGAACCACCCAAATTTTTCTTAGGACAATAAAGGGTAAACAAGATAGAATCTTCCACACGGATTTCAACAACATATCCTCTATAATAGAAGAAGCCTAGCTTGGAAGATATCATGCATAAATTCATTCAGGCATCTGAATTTTGATTCCAAGCTAATCAAGCTTCATTAAGGGAATTAGAGGCTTTTATCTAAAACTTAAATTATCAAATATAACATCTTGCCAAGATAATTTCTAAGAGACCATAAGGAGGCCTTACTAATAATACCGAGACAAATCTAAAGGAGCATATGAAGGCAATCACTCTTAAAGTGGTAGGTAAATAAGTATGTAGAAGAAACAAGTTAAGGAGGATAAGATTGAAACAAACACAAAGGATAAGGAAGGAGCTAAAGAAGGTGAGCAACCTAAATTGGTGGTGGAATTTAAGCTTTTTTCTCATATCTAATAAAACTAAACAAGGATCGTATAGATAAAAAAGTTTGGCAAGTTCCTAGAAATATTTAAACAACTATATATTAACTTACCTTTTGTTGAGGCTCATTCATATAAGCCAAAGTATGACAAATTTTTGAAGGGGCTACTATTGAACAAAAGGAAGTTGGAGGAATTGTCCACCGTTGACCATTAGCTAGAAGTGCTTGGACATCTTTAAGGACAAACTACCTAAGAAGCTCAAAGATATAAGGAGTTTCACCGTACTTTGTTTAATTGGTAGTTTATCAACTAAAAAAGTATTAGCTAAATTAGGAGCTAGCATTAACTTAATTCCCTATAATTTATTTAAGAGATTAGGATTAGTATAACAAAAGCTAACAAGTATGAGCATACAATTAGTTGATAAGTTAATAAGTATCTTAAAGGCATCATAAAAGAAATGTTGGTTAAAGTTGACAAATTCATATTCCCATGTGATTTTTTCATATTATATATGGATGAGGATATTAAAGTACCTCTTATATTAGATTGTCCATTTTTAGCCATAACTAGGACAACAATTGACATAAGTGATGGTAAAGTAGTGAGAGTGGATGATAAAGAGGTTACTTTCAAAATGTTTGAAGCTTTGATTTATTCTCTTAAATACGATGACACTTATTACTTTCTTAATTTGAATGATTTTAAAATAGTGGATGTTGTTCAAGAAATTATAAGTGATAACTTGTTGGATTTGTGTCTAGTAGAAGAGGAAGATTTTGGTCTCTAACATCACAATAGAGTAAGCTGAAGTGGGAATGTCAAGATAATGATATTAAATCAGTGCTCTTTAGGAAGCAACCTAAGCTTTTTAATTTGTTAATTTCATTTCAATTAGTTTTATTCTAGGTTTTTATATTTTAGTTTTGATAATTTAATTTATATCTATATTAACTTTATGGTTTAGTATATATTTTCATTTGGTTTATGTTATATGAGTTTTGAATTACAAGTGTGGAAATAGGTGGAAAAATTAGGTAGTTCAAAAAGTTACAAAGCGTAACACGCCTGTATTGATTGTCATGTTGAGTTACATGCTTATGTTGATTAGAGAAATTACCATGTTCGATTGAGAGAAAAAGTGTTAAAAATGATAGTAAGAAACACTATCATCAACACTTATGTATTCGTGATTGTGTTGCTGGAAAATCACTACAATTCACCTACATATCTATCTACATGCCTATGTTGCTAGAACCAATTAAGCATTTGAGAAACAGTAAGAAACACAGTCACTATCACACTTGTATGAGTGACCATGCTAAATTTTGTTTCCTTTTTCATTGTTTTTCCAAAAATTTTACAGAACGCTTCCTGCCTACTTACTAACCCATATTAGTGACCATATAGAGTTCAAGTTTTTAAAATTTAGGGTCAATATGATCTTGTTAAGTACCAATATGACCTTGTAATTTATCATTTTATTTTTTAACTAAGCCTAGACAAACGCTCGTGTTTTGGACACGGTATACTTTATCATAACATGTTTGAGATACATGCCTCTGTAAAAACCTTGCATGGCCATGTTACAACCTAACACGTTTGTATTATTTTAACTCTAAATTGCTCAATATGGGGCAATTACATAGCCATATTACTACCCATTTTGAGCAGAATTTTCCTTTAAGTTGTAACTTGTTTCTCAAATTTTATTTCTTCATTTTGTCTCGCACTTCTCTTATATAGGCGATGCTCCTCCACATCCCAATTGTTTTCTCTTAAAATTTCATCAATTTAAGGTATGTTTAATGCTTTATTTCAATTATTCTTAAGTTTTTGAATGGTTTTGGGGGAATTAGGTGTAGAAATGCATATTTATGGTATCGTGGGGTTGTTTGGAATTATATATGGGATTGGAAGGTTTTAGGGGATTAAATGGTATTCTTAGGATTTTTTCATAAATGAGTTCGAATTTGCTAGGGATTTCTAAGCTATTTTGCGTATATTATTAGGAATTGGAGTTCCTAGGACTTTTAATTGGTTTTGTATGAATTAAATTGTGAAATTGTTCACGTCTTTGCATGTTTTACATTTTTATTAAGCTTTGGTACTATTTGATTGGCAAATGTTTAAGAAATTTTATTTTTTATTTAATTAGGGTGTTTAGATAAATTAATTATAAATGTTGTAATTAATTGATATATGGGGGTATTTTGTGAGAAGTTTGGAAATTTTTTTGGATATAATGTTGTTATATTTGTGATATTTACTTAGATTTGTTTATTTTTTATTATTAACCCATAACAATTTGATTGTAGGATAATTTTATGGTGTTTGTTTGTCATGGTGTGACTAATGACTATTGTTCCCTTGTTTTGGCAATTTTTCTTATTTTCTAATTTTAGGGAATAATGATGAAGAGAGCAAACACACCAAACCAAAGGTGAGAAAAGGAGGTGCCAAGGAAAAGGCAGAGGGGCAAGGGTAGCTCATAACATCTACCTCGATAGCCGACGGTTGACACCTTACGCCTGCCACACATCCTATGTTGCACTTTACAATGAGAGGCCGAGGTTGAAGCCTTACAGTGAGAGTCGAAGCATCAATCAACCAGTACTAGACTAAATTGGACTTTCTCAAGGAGTCTGAATTGATTAGTTTTGGTGATGAGATTGCTTCTTCGCAATCAAGGAGCCCATATATAGAGAGTTAACCTTGCAGTTCTCCACCACCTTTATGATTGAGAAGCAACATTACACATGGGATGTCCATAACACATTTTAGTTTTTAGTTCTAAGAGATATATGCAATATGAGTTATGCCAGGTTCTCATTGTATATGGGCCTATACTGAAAGGAGTACATTACTATCAAGGAGTATGCTATATTACTAACGCGCTTACTAGTAAGATTTATAAAGAAGACGCTATAGTAAAACATTAGCTGTGAGTGGTAATATAATCTGTCGAGTTTTAAGGCAATGCAGTTAATATCTCCTTTGGTGATATATGTGCACACATTTGTTAGTTATATGATTACTGGGACAGAAGATAACAATCAAGTGGTGGTGAAGCCAGACATGTTCTATCTCCACAACATAGTAGAGAAGGTCCCCATCCACCTTGGGTATGTCTTATCCTAGTTCTTCAAGCATAATACCTATGACACTAGAGTGGGAGCCATATATGAACAAACTAGTTCAAGGCATGAGACTGCTAGAGCATTTGCTTAGGATGACGTCATTGTGACAGATGGTGCATATCACTCTCGAGACATTAAGAGTGATAGGGATAGTTCAGAGGAGGTCACGTTAGCAGGGATATGTCTATATTCTAGTGGGAGCTAAGGATTCTACGTTTGTGGATGGAGTATAAGGGGATTGCCCCAATATACAAGAGTAGTAGCCTTAGCAAACCCTCGATAGCAACATATAGTAGCATTCAAACACCATGACGACTCCTCAAATAGCATAGGAACCCTTAACAGGTTGTTTACAACTCCACATTGGGATCAATTAAAGATAGCCCAATTGGAGAGATATATAAGATTATTTTAGGAGTGCAGTATAGCATTTGAAAGGGACAGTGGGATCTATTAGAGCATATAGTATGGTTAGAGTCATATGATCGATAGATGGAGGAGGTACTAGTACAAATTACAAGACATATAGGGGATCCAGTACCACCTCTAATGATAGGAGCTGCTACATTATTGTTGACTCCTTAGCAATCAGATGCTCTAGTTATTGTAAAGGTATTGCCCAAAGACACTTAAAACCTGCACTCTCATTATAGTGACAAATCCCTAGACAAAGGCAGACATAAGCAGAATGTTTGACATGGGCTTTTGTGTTTATTTTATGTTTTTATTTTATTTTATCATAATAATTAGCAAGGGATTAGCCCTTCTAAACTACTATTGCGTTATTTGTTTCTTTTATTTATTCATTGCTAATATACTAAACCACAATTTCTTTTCATATATATAGTTGAATTATGTTTATTTTATTTTCCATCTATTTTTAAATATTTTATTTTATTTTATTAAGGATGAATATGGATTGAAATTATGCTACAATTACAAACTTTAGATAATAAACCAGGGAAGTACCAATTTACTTTACCTTCTCTCAATATAAAGATTTTCTATTTTTTCTATGACTTGTTATGTGTATTAGGGAAAACTTACATCTTTATGTGTACAGAAAGGTATAATATTTTATATTATGGAATTAATTGTAAATCAATAATATTTTAATTTTAATTTATTAATTCTTCCTTATAAAGATCTCAAATTTTCTAATTCTCATCTTGAAACATTTTGAGTTGTCGTGAATTATGGAATTAAGTTAGAATATGAAAGGTTGAAAGGATGATTAAATATATTTTTACGCACTACAGTATGAATGCATGTTTTGATTATCGATTTGGAAGAAAGTGCCTAGAATTTTGTGCACAGAAGCCTATAAGAATTTATTATCATTATATTATGCTATATTTTCTTTTCTTGTATGAATATCACGTATAGTTGAATGATTCTAGAACTTGATTTCATTATGCATATTGATAACATAATTTTATTTTTTTTGGAAACTAAAATAATATATTCCAAAAAAGAGGTTAATGCCTTAGAATTTACAAGGAGTAATGCCTATGAGACAAAAGTAAGGAATGCTCAAAGCTATTTAAGATGTTACACTACAAGCTTACATTCATCCCAACTAAATAAAGTCTCCATCCTAATGATTTGTGTGGTCAACAAAGTTTTTGAGCTCACAATGTTTAAAATTAGAGTCATTAAAATGAAAAAGGAACCTAGATTACACCTTTGTTAAGCCTTTTTCTTTGATTTTACTTTACCCTATTTTTATCCCTTATGTATAACAAATTTCGAGCCTTATCCATTTCTTTAGATTTTGTTAAATATGTTACAAGTAGATAACCATTTTTGTTGATTAGCATTATATTTATTTGCACCCATAGGATTGTATTTACTTAATTGAATAAGTATTTGATAAGAAAAAGAAGTATTAAGAATACGAAAGGTGTGAGCTTATATATTTGAAGTTATATCGTCTTTTGTGTTACTTATCAATATTTCATATATTCTCCTTATAAGTTTGAAAAAATAAAAAGAGTATTTTTTAGTGTTGAAATTATGAGCAGGAGAAATAGAAGATACATGATGTGCTTTGCACCTTACTGACATTCTTTATGGAGATTTGAGTTTAGTTGAATCAAAATTTTTATGATCTTGTTTATATGATTTCCTTTATATTGATTAACCCAAAATATATCTTTCTGTAACATCCCGCCCTCTACTTCGGGTTAGAACCCTACAATTTGG
>JANVCL010000009.1:2292668-2306577 GCA_026546855.1 Erythroxylum incrassatum
AAGTGAATAAAAGAATCTTTATTTAGAGCAACATATTTCTGTCTTATGGAGGTAGGTTATAGCTAGCTATTTCCATTCTCAACAATCTATATGTTTATTGGCTGTCACACTTAGCTATTCCTAAAGGATTTTTGAAGAAAATTGACAGGAGTATTAGGGTTTTCATATGGTATGGTCTAAATTCAAATGGTAAAAAGACTTCAAAAGTTAAATGGAGTGTTATGTGTCTTGCCAAAGAATATGGTAGTTTAGGAATCAACTCTACCAATAGAATGAACAAGATTTTATTAGTTAAGAGATTATGAAGAATCTGTTATGACAAAGAGAGTCTTTGGGTGAAATGCATGCATATGTTTCACATCAAACAAGGAAGCATTTAGGTAATCTCTCAGAAATGTACTCATTCCTATACCTTCAAAAAAATATTACTTACTAGGTCTTTATGCATAATCATATCAAGCACTACATCAAGGATGGGAAGAGCACTAAATTATGGTTTGATAACTGGCATTCACTTGGTCCTTTATCTTACAATTCTGACTCTAAGAGGGGTAATACCTGAGAATACTGAGATGTATAAACTCATTTACAATAACAATTGATATTGGCCTTTTCATATAGCTAGGAGAATTAGACCAATAACTGCTTGTATGCCAAACTACTTACTAAACTAGATACAATAGGATCAAGCCAGTTGGATGTTGAACAATTCGTCCAAGTTCACAACTCAGTCATGCAAACATTTACGACTTGACCACCCATCAGATTTTTTTTCTTTACAAGCTAATTTTTAGTTTTGGTACTTCTCTAGCTCATTCCTTTATTCTGTAGTATGCGAAAGCTGGGAACTAGGGACATGATTAAATTTTATATCTCCAACAAGTCTTGTCCTCTATGTTCTAGTGTTAATGAAACTTTAGATCATATATTCTTCAAAAGTTGTCATACAAAACTGCTTTGGAGAAAAATTCTCAATTTATTTGAGCTTCAAGACATGAATTTTAGCTAGTTAGAATGCTTATCTTGGATAAATGAATTAAAATGGAGAAGTAAAGAGGATCATAAGGTCTTTAGAACAGGTTTTGCTATGCTAGTCCACTTTATATGGAGGATGAGAAACACGAAGATGTTTGGAAAAGTATATCAATACAAAAAATTCACATGGATGGAGTTCTTTCGTAAGCTTAGAATGACAATTTTGGCTAGTCCTCATAAATAGCTCATTTCCATTCGAATCAAACATCAAATTCGAATTTAGATAGGGCAACTCAAATATTCTCTAATTAATAGTTAGTTGATGTTTTACTTACTCCAATTGTTGGAGATGACTTTTAGTTCTCTTTGTAATTTCCACCATTTTGAATGATTATTTCACGTACTTTCCAAAAAAAAAAAAGAAAATCCAAGTGAGAGATGATGACCTTTACATGGTACACTTTGTAAGGAAGAAGAAGGCATCAATTACATTATTTTGACTAGTAACTAAGTTTGAAAAAAGAGTCAAGCTAAATATTCACAAGGAGGTGCTTGTTAGGTAACCTTACCACAAATTTGATTCTCTTTCAAGTTTATTTGAACATATTTATAGTCTCATGGACCAATAATTTATATGTTTATAGTTATTAATAAATTTATATCCCATTTTATTTACTTTAGAATATTTATTCTTTTATTTTTATTTTTTTAATTACTTGATTTTAGAATATTTATTCTTTTATTTTTATTTTTTAGTAACGAATATGATAAATAGTGATTTAGTCATATTTTTGGTCTTATATTTAATGCATTTTGCTTGTTTATGAGTATTATTTTTTATTTTGTTACTTAAGTTGTTCAAATTTTGTTTTTAGTTCTAATTCACTCCCTTGGAGCAAAAATGAATGAATTTTGACAAGTTTTGAGTAATAGAGTGTAAGACAGTGTACATGGTTATGTACAAGAGTTTGGAGGCGTGTTGAATCTTTTTCTACAAAACACACTTATGTTGAATGGAAATATGCTCATGTTGAATAGTGAGAAGGCCATATTAATAGTATAAGCATGTATCTCTGCATATGTTAGATCCAAATAATGTCACATGATAATTTAAGAACACAATCATCAACATGCTTGTATTGATGATCATGTAACTCACTGTATCCAATTTTCAAATTTAAAAAGATGAGCTTAAGTTATAGACAACAAAAGGAGGTTGAAAATACAAAGATAGGAACCCTTGAATGGCTAAAGGACAAAGAAACAACCAAGGAAACCACTTTAGAGGGGATTTAAATCAATATAGAGTGAAGTTTTTAGAGATTTTAAGGATTTGTCTTGCTTTTCGAGATTTCTTTCTAATTATAATGAGCTGCATACCTTTTAGTATCTAGATTAGATGAACCCTGGGATGGAATTTGTAGTGACTTTATTTTAATTTAATTTATTCCTTAATTTTATTGAGATTCAATTATGTGTTCATATTTATTCTTAAATTAATATTGTTAGTCATTATTTCATATATGATTTCATGCTATTAAGATTGAAAATCCTTTGTATAAATAGATTTAACATAATTGAAAAGAGTTGTATACAAACTTAGAAATTGGTCAACATAGATCTGTTTTATATTAGGGTTAAACCTAATAGTGAAATTCATGAATCGATTAATGCAATTTTAAAGTTTTTAATTAGAAATAGATTTAACTTAATTAAACTAGAATTAGGGATAGTAAGAAGGAGTCTTGGTGGTGGAATGAAGTTGTCTAAGATAAGGTAAAGATCAAGAAGGTTGTGTATAAAGCTCTATTGGATTTATGTATAAAGTTCTATTAGATAGAACAAGGACTAAGAGAGGGTAGCCAATAGAGAGAGTAATAAGTTTGCAAAGAAAGAGGTGAAGAAGATAGTCTCAGAAGCCAAAAGTAGAGTTTATGAGAACTTGTATCAAATATGAGAAAATAAGAATAGAGAAAGGGATATTTTTAAGTTGCCAGAGTTAGGGAATGGAAAGTGGGGGACATGGATCCAGTTTGTTTTATAAAGAATGAAGTAGGATGGGTGCTCATGGATAAAAATGACATCAAAGGAAGATGACATGGCTACTTTTATAGGCTTTTTAATGAAGGCAGAGATAAAAACATTTTCTTGGGTGATTTTAGTAGTTCTGAGAAATAATATGGCTTTGTTTATTGTCAATGTATTACAAGAGAAGAAATTTGAGGAGGAGCAAAATGAAAAGTGGAAAGATAATAGGACCTAATGAGTTACCTATAGAGGTGTGTAAGAGTTTAGAAGCATACGGTCTTACTTAGTTAACCAAGTTTTTTAATGTGATCATCAAGTTTGCCGAAATGCTAGATGAGTGGAGACTTAGCACATTAATTCCTCTTTACAAGAACAAAGGCAACATTTAAAGTTGTAACAACTATAGGGGCATCAAACCACCTAGTCACACCATAAAGTTATGGGCAAGGGTGATAGAGAAAAGAGTGAGAAAGGGTACATCTATCTCAAAAAACCAATTTAGTTTCATTTCAGGGAGGTCTATGATAGAAGTCATACATCTCCTTAGACGATTAATGAAATATTATAGGGACAAATAGAGGGAGTTATGATAGGGTACCTAAAGAAGTCATATGGAAGTGTTTAGAAGCGAAGAAAGTTTTTGTTATCTATATACGAGTTATTAGGGATATGTATAAATGTGTTAAACTAGAGTAAGGATGATATGAGAAGATGCATAACATTTTTCTTTTATCAATATCAGGTAACACCAAGGATCCTCTTTGAGCCATTTCCTATTTGCAGTAGTTACAGATGAGCTTACCAATAATATCCAAGGGGATGTGCCTTGGTGTATATTGTATGCTAATGAAATTATTTTAGTATATGAAACAAAAGAGGATGTTAATGTCAAGCAAGAACTTTGGAGAGATACGTTAAAGTCAACGGACTTTAAATTAGTATGACTAAGAATGAGTACTTAAAGTGTAACTTTTCTAGTCGCAGAGTTGCATATGATATAAAGATCAAGATTGATATAGAAGTTATATCATAGAAAGGTTATTTTAAGTACCTTAGACTCATAATCCAAGGTAGTGACAAAATAGATGACAACATAGTTCACTGTATCAAATCAAGGTAGCTTAAATGAAGGGGCACCTCAAGAGTTTTATATGACAAAAAGATACTACTCAAGCTAAAAGGTAAATTATATTATTTAGCAGTTAAGTTGGGCCCATTAAATAAGTGTATAATTATAAGTTAAAGGTAGCGGAGATGAGGATGTTTAATTAGATGTGCAACTTAATAAGAAGGGATAAGGTCAAGAATATAATGGTAAGAGACAAGTTGGGATTGACTAATATTAATAGTAAATTTAGGTAAACAAAGTTTAGGTAGTTTGAACATGTTAAGAGGAGTCATCGTGATTCTCTAATGAGAAGATGCGAGAATATTGTGCTTAATAAGAATGTGGATTAGGTTGCATTGGAGAAGGTAGACTTAACATCTAAGAGGTGATTGATAGTGAAATTGGGGTAAAATATATTTTTAGACATTGCAAAGAACTCATATATGTCTTGATTAATGATACTTGGAAAATTCATAAAATGTAGTGTCGGTCACTTTAAAAAAATAATACACATCGCCATAAGTTAAAAATAGTTTATATCAATTGACATATGGAATTTCTCTTCGGTGTTCTTTTGTTCTTTTTCCTCAACAATGGGTTCCTCTCACTTAACTTCCCCTTTCTTGTCCTTAATTACCTCTTCTTCACTCTTCAAGATAGTCATTGTTCTGTTCTCTAGAATCATACACTATATTGTTACATGATGAGCTTTAGGGTCTCCCAGTTCTACTTGACCAATTTAGTTTTCTATAATATGGACTATAACCTCTAATTATATTTCATTGATTTTCAATATTTTAAAGATTGATTAGCATTTATCCTAACTAGATTCAATTAACTTCCGAAAACTTCATGAGAATCTCCATCTAACTGTAGCACATGTTGAGTACCCTAATACACTGAACTTATTTTAACCTAAATTTTATCTAATTATCCTAAAAGAGACTAAATTCAATCTTGATTTTAAAAAAAAATCTAAATCCATAGATTTAAACTTAGAAAAGCCCTAATTAATGATGTTACAACACAGAAAACTCGAAACTAAATAAGCATAATTAATCACAAATAATAATTAACTAATCTTGATTAAAATTAATTACCCACAATTACAAGCTTATTAACTACATCAAGATTTAATTAGCTAAAATTAAAGTAGATTGACTTCAATTGAGACTTGAAATGTTAAAATAAAAGCTTGCATGATTGGAAATAACGTAGTTGAGACTAAATGAAATATGATTAACCTAGGAATTCCTGACTAACTCAAAGCAAAGCTCAATAACTAAAAATTGTGCAAGGTAACTCCAGAGTCCAAAACCGAAGGAATAAAACCAAGCAAAACCCAATAGAGTAAGCATCAGTGTATTTTAAAAAAGAGGCAATGTTGCAATGATGTGGACAAAGGAAAACAGTAAAGATGAAATATGATGAAACCCAATTACTGTCCAATGCAGCAACAGCGGTAGAGTTGACATACACATCTCACTCCACGTGTTCTGACAGAAGGCATTCTTAAGAAATCACATCGTTCCACAACGAGAACCTTATTACATGTCTGGATTTAGATGCCTATGGTTCCTTCAGATTCAGGAATGACATGAAAAATAACGGAACACCACTATGGCAACCGTAGCCTTTTTATTTGCACATCACTTTTAACACCGACCTTGTATATCTGATCAAATTGTAACGAGTGTGCATAGATAAATCATGGTGATTTTTATCAGATGCAGTGAAATCTTCGTTAATCCTTACAGAGGTAGTGTATTGAACCATTATGATAGCAACTTTCTGAACCCCGTATAAATGATAATTAACCGCGTGAAGATGGAACTTGATCATGATTATGTGCATCCAGTTATCTTCCCAGTAAGGTAGCTGGCAAAAAGTTTTTGAACCTTTTCTTGATGAACAGAAAAAAAGCAGAACCTGCAAGTGGCCAAGTTGTTATGATGGCAACGTATGCAAGTAGCCAGATTGAAACTCTACTCCTACTCAAGAGCTGTCCTATCTGTTGTCTCACAGGATCAATCAAAACATTCAGACACGGATCTGGTGGATGGTTTGAGTCGCTTTCTTTTTGTATTTGTTCCGTCATGTGAACACCCATTTCGCTCTTAATGGAGTCTGGATCCTTGTCAACGCAGCTTACATCTTCACTAGGTAAATGCTCTGCAACAATATCCTTTTCAGTGTCTCCTACTGCAGTCACCATTCCATCTTCCATAACATTCACGTAAGGTCCCTGATCAATTGAAGATTCAAGTGGAATTGTCCAGCCAGAAGATTTCCTCTGCAACACAGAAGCATACTGCTATCTTACAAATCTATTCATAAGGATGCTCTTTGTAATTGATAACATAAAACATTGTCAGTTGTTGCAGCTTCAGAGCAGAATTAATCGAAATAAGGAATCAGGCTTTTAAACTAGAATTAAGATGTTGGAGTAAAGGACGCATCTACTGGCTAGCAGATGCAATCAACACAACCACAGAGTGGATATACGAAAAAAAAGAAGTTCCTCTTCCAAGCAGCAAATATTCTGGATGCAAGTGTAACTTAATTCTTATGTAATATAGTTCATTACACCATTGTTAGTACTGTTTGGTCGTTTATTAGGCTTACAATGCCGTGAAATTTGCTTTACATCTCGAACAATGTAAAACCCATGAATAGCCTATCCATGCAGACTTAATATATTACATTATCGAATTTCTTATCAATTCATTTCATTTCGTTGTAACCTAACAAAATAACACCCAAGTATTCAATAACCAGAATGGGCAACCTTAACTGGCCAAATTTTGTGCTTAACTAGCCGCTATGTTGCACTTTCAATTAGGTGTGTTTATCTTAGCATAGATTTATAGTTGTATTGAACAAAAGATAGAGAGGAGTGATCTAATTTGCACCTTTCTGTTTCTCAACGAGCTTGAGTGAAGCACATTAAAGAACTCATTAACTGCTCTTACCCACCTGCAGTAAGGGGATGGAGAAAGCAAGCATGCTTATAATCAGACCAAATGGGAATCAAATATGATGACTACGCATGGGCATTAGTAGTTGAGAATTATTCATCTCAGAGCTAGAATTAAGCAAGACCACAACAATAAGTACTCCTATTATGGAAAATGAAACTACTACGTGCATGTATGTACGTTCTTGTATAACTAGCTATATTAAACAGAACTATTCATGAAGTATCTTCATGATTTATCTCAGATGTCTTCGAATCCAACTGTCTTTGAGATAAGACTTAATGAAGACTCAATGTAATATATTTCAATGCAATTACAGTACTTACAGGTAGTGTAAGCTATAAAATCAAATATGGGTCAAGTTAATAATACCATGATACAAAATATTTGCTTCTTAATATCTGTTGTATGGACAAGACTCAAATGTGACCAGTTTAGTATCTGTTGTATGGAAAATACTCAAATGTGACCATTATAAAAGGCATTCTCCCACATGAAGACCAGGCCTTTAGATCTTAGAAATTATATGCAAAAGAGTAAACGTAGAAGAAGTATTGAAGCGCTGATACAAGGGGAGGGATATATTACCACAAACTATTTGCAGTTAGTCCTTCAAAATAAGCTAGGTGTCCTCCATGATGGGTGGTAGCAAGGATTATATTCTCATTTGCCCTACAACAAATAAAGCATTTAATGTTTATAAAAACTGATGTAAACACTTAGAAATCTTTTTTTTTTTTGCCTATAATTACAAGTTCAAGTCAAGTTCCCAACTAATCTTCATTTGGGCTGTGACTCCAATATGTGCTTTGTTTGACATAAGAATTTCTCAAATTCAAAAGATTGTATTTACTGACATTGCATATTAGTCCATGGCTAGGCCTTTGTGAAGCCTGTTGTTCCTTTCCCTCCAGATAGCATAGATGGACCAAATGAAGGCTGTTTAGAATATGCAAGCATCATGCTTCATAAGTTTGGCCATCTCAACAGCCCAACCCACAAAAAGAGGCCATTCCCTCTCATTACAATCTAAATGCATGAGACGCAGGATTTTAGACCAGATTACTTGAGAGTAAGGGCATTGTAAAAAATGAGCATTTGATTCAGTAGCCATTTGACATAGTAAACATAAGGTTGTTTGAATACCATGGCACCTATTCCTTGTTTGAAGTCTTTGCCTTACTGCCAACTAACTGATAAAGAAGATGGGGGGAAAGAGTTTTGGACTAAACACTTAGAAATCTTGTTAAAGCATAAAAGGAGTGCCACCCTTAAATGCTTTAAAATCAATTCAGGTAAGCAACAATAATGAGGCTTTGCAATAGTTGTCCATATTGGCAGCTGGTAATCAAGAAGCTCAAATAAAATATTTGAACTTCAAGCTGATTGCAGTAGACTGGAAGAATTATGGCATCGACCTTGTGATGTTGATGGACAAATAATGGAATGCTAATCAATATGATTGTTACTAGGGCTGTCCAAAACCCAACCCAACATGACCAATCCATCCCTGTAAGCCCAATCCAATCCAAATTATTTTAAATAATTTTTTTTTCAATATTTACTTTCTAATGCCTTAGAGACATTAGTCCTATGAGGATATCACTTCATTGTCCAAGTATGATAATATTCTTGGTCTATGTCAAATACTCCATTTCATTATATAATGGAGTGACTACATAATGAAAACTAGTGATTACATAAGAAAACTATCCATTTTTGCTGTCATTAGCCATCTAAACTCCTATTTAGCATCTCACATGAGATTCAATGAGATCCCTTACTGTTACCGTTCCTAATTTTCTAATTTTTGTTGCTTTATTTGAAAACCTAGTAGTCCAAGGAAAATAAGTAGCCTTGAAAACCTATAACTGGAATCCATGTGATCTAAAAGTAAAAGCAAACATCAAGAGACCCTTTTTAAGTTATTGAGTAAGCACAATAATTTAACTGCAATACTCACAAAATTAAGCACAGTGGAAGTAGGAAGAGAACTCTTGAGTTCAATGGTGAAGGCAGTAGACAGTTAAATAGCCTGAAGTGGAGGAGCAGCAGATGCTTTCAACAACTTGGAACTTTGCAGGAAGTAGAAGTGTTTAACTGTACAGATTATTGCAAGAGATGGGTTTCAACAACGGAATTTTGCAAGAAAGCAGAAGATAGAGAAGAGAAAGCCATGGACAAAACGGAAGTCAGTCTAAACCAAGACGCAGAAAAGCAAAGCGAAGAAGAAATTTGTTGCAGGATACAGGAGATAGAGTTTTGATTAGGTTTGGTGGGTTTTAAATTTCATGAGGGAGAATGAGAAAACAAGTTGCAAGGGCCATGACATGTTACAGGAGAAAGAAAGTCATATCAAGTTGGTCACTTTGCTAACCCAACCTGTCCCTAAATATGTGCCATGAAAAGATGTGCCCAGATCTGTCTGCCTAGCACACACTTCTGTTCCCATATTGACGAATTTTGAGTGGCAACAATGAAGTTTGTGGAAATAGAAGGCTCCAAATGGAATCTTCTGAAATGAAATCTCAAATAATACCGCAAAAAACCAGAAATCTAAGAAGTTAAAGATAAACTTGTTCCATACCGACACTCATCCCATGGAATTGCCTCCCTTGTACAAACTGGGTCATCCAAAGAACTTATACACAAAAGAGGCACCGAAACATTTCCAACAAAATTAGTAGAGCTGGAATGCCTATAGTACGTATCAACTGTCTGGCAAACAAGTCAACCTTTCAGTTGAATCGGCAGGTAAATAGAAGAATCGTTTATAGAAAAGGTAAGAATCAGTCAATAGCTTTTACCTCAAATTTCCCCAAAACTCGAGTTGCATGATGATCAAAGTCCCGAACAGAACATGACTGCAAAACACAAAGGACAACCAGATTCCTATGACCAGATATACACACATAAGACACATGTCTTGGTAATTAATTGTCAAATGCTCGTTCTATCTTGCCAATTTAGTACATAAATGAAATGTTCAAATCTAATTAACATTTACAATAAGCATTAATAGTTGGTTGAAACATTAACTGTTTACTGGGCACAAAATAGTAATTATTCACATCTATGGACAAAATTTTTTTCATTGACTAGAAGGTCATGGGATATAGTGACATCAGGCAAATAAGTGATGCAGGAAAAGGGTTAGGCAGCTAGCTTTTAACAACTTAGGGTTAAATTGAGTTGATTGTGGAGGAACCAATAAAGATTTTGGGTTCTCAATAATTTTTTTAAAAAAATGAAACAACAATAGCTCATAATGATGATGGAACAACTTATTTATTATAGCCTTCTTGGGTTGAGAAAGACAGTTCCAAGCTAACTTAGAAAACCTAGTTATGAAATGTTCCTGCAGGGATAAGATTGTCTATTGATCAGGACCATACAAAAGCATTATCTTCTAGCAGTAGTTTTGGGATGCTCACAAGGCACACTAAATAATCCTAAAAAAATGCAATCAATCTAGGTTTCAAATCTGATTTCTAAATTCTTATACACACTAATCTATCTTCATATTTAGAATATATGACTGGATATTATTAACGTTATTTGGCATATTTCCTTAAAAAGGAAAACTGTAATTTGAAGTATGTCAAGAACAGTATTTTAAATTGTGAAATGTAACTACAATTGTAGTTGCAATATTGTGGTTGTGCTACGGACCATTACAGCAATTTGCCACATTTGTATCCATGTCATCTACAATAGCAAAATAACCCGCAATCCACAATTTAAAATCTTGGTAAAAAATATATATTCTGTAGTTTTTGTAGCCAAATTCCAAATTATCAAGGAAAAATGTTTACTTCTAAAAGAAAAGCCAAAGTGCTGTGTATTCATGCATAAAAATCTGACTTAGCATTTTTATCAATATTTGGAAGTCTTAGGCTTTTGGCATGGCTGCTGCTAAATGACATGAACAAAAATCATTCACGAAGTTATATCTAAGACATGGATCTAAATAAAGAGCTAGTTTTACTGATTTTTGACTAAGAGAAACTAAGAGACATCAGATGACATGTAAACGGAGATAGATCTGCAACTTGTTAACTCATAGAAGAAGACATGATTCTAGAAACAAGGTTTCTAAGTTGGATTTATAGCATATACTTTGGAGACAAGATACCATCTAAACCAAATTAAATGACTTTGCACAAGCTTGTAGGAAAGTAGAAGCCACAAATCTTGCTAACAGCAAGTCATGACAATCAGTTTATTTACAATGTCAAACTAAGATAGAATTGCTTCAAGGAAACATGTGGTTTAACACTAAATACCACCAGTTGCACAAGTTCCATATATTAACCATAGAATAATAACTTAAAAGAGATGCATTTTGGTTCAAGATAGTTAAAACTACAGGATATTTCCTTAACCTTACTTTTTAGTACATTTCAGCAATGTAACAATAAGCATTTAGATAGCTAACTAAGGAATATTTTATCAAAACGGGGACTAATTACACGGGAGCCCCTTTGTTCAATACAGGACATCATAACAAGAGAAATAATTAAAGTTACATGGAGTTTCCGTAAATATGCATGCACCACATGGTTTTTGTGTCACTGACCCATGGAACACTTAGTTCAATAACCAGAAATGCTTCATCCATCATGGTAAGTTAAGACGATAGAAACTCAAGATGATATACCATCATGGCTAGAATGGGACAAGTTACAGGCCCCTACAAGCAGCCAACTGATCCATTAAAAAGGAAGAAGTTGATAGTTAACCTTTCATGTGGTAAATGACTCATTTAGCCCTACTAGGTTATATACCCAATTTTAGGAAGATAGTTTATCACATTCGGTTTTTTGAAGTAAATCTGAGATTCCCTAGTAAGCCACACAATTTGTTGTGCACAAAAGCAGATAAGAATCCTTGACACCACCTGTGTGGTTTACAAGTACTCAGTCATACAAGAGTAGCTCTCTCATTTGCTAGAAATATTTGACCATAGGAGCAGCTTGACAATAACTGTTAAGAAAATAGTAGCCTGGAAGATTACACTAATGTTAACCTTTCTAGAATGAAAGCATCATTGAAAATAAGTACAGGCCAAAGTTAGTTCATTTCTAAGTGGTAATTTCACTCACCATATTACTATTACAGATCAATCACTCCACTCATAATTGATACTAGTGACATTGGAAGAACCTGCTTCAGTTAGGAGATACATTCAATTTTAAGGAATTCATTACTTGAAAAAGAAAAGGAACAAGAAAAATTACCTTTTTGATGTTATCCATATCTGTAAGGCGTGACAATACAGATTGATGCCTGCAAGTACAAAGTAAATGACCAGAAAAGTCATGAACAAAAATATTGTCTTAATAAGCTAATGTAGCTCAACATTTTGAGAAACTCAATAGAAACAAGTTAGGAAGAGTTGATGTACACGTACAGTTGTGCATAACCTTTAAGGCCAACAGCTAAAACTCTGTCATAGAATTTTTGTGTGAGTCTGCGGTTTATGAACCTGTCACATATCTGTAAGTCAATCAGGTATGACATTTTACAAACACCTAGGGACAGGAACTTCTAAAACTCCCAATATAACTCCAACTAATAACTTGCTTTTTATGCTAATAAATTGTTATTTTAAGAAGGATCTCCTGACCTTGATCTAATGCTCAAACAATTATTTATTTGAGATGGTTAGGTGGTAAGTCAGGAACTTTTATCTAAATTGTGCTCACAAACATGGTCAAAACTATTTTATTACAAATCGTTCATAAGAGCATGGTGATCTAAAGTGTATGAACAAACACCAAAATAGCTTGTTCATGTCACACGTTTCTAAAACCACTCCATATTTCCAAAATGCAACTAATGTATCACTATTTCCCACCTACTAATAAATGCCCATTTCATGACATATAATCCAATTAAAAATAACCCCACAAGTGGAATGGGATATGAAGGTGTAAATCCAAAATTGAGCAACCTACATGAACTGAAACTGTAAGCGTCATTGACAGTCCACCAATTCAGGGGTCAACTAGTTGAATATGAGACTTTGGTATCATATCAATAAAATAATAATAAGAACAAATGACGTAAATTCTAGCAAAAATAGTTCCGTGTTAAAGAATATACACATGTGAACTAATACTTTTGGAACTTGATTATATTCACCAAAATATAGACAAGTGAAATGACAACAAACCATAAAATGAGTTATTCTTACCAAAAGGTCCCACGGAGAACAGACAGCTGCAGCTCCAATTAGAGGAATACCACCCCCATCCTCTCCAAGATATTTCACCTAGAGCATGGACGTTGTCTTAACACAAATTGTACATATCCAGAGCTTTGAAATTCTGACTACACAGCAAAAATGTCCTAGATACAGACTATGGACATATAAACAATCAAATAGCACTCAATACAAGACCAGTAAGGCATATTACAATCTTGTTGTTGGTCTGAACAAGAGTACTTAAAAATTTTGACACATCCACTTAAGAGAAATAAGTGCAATCAAAATAGACTGCTTTCGGATAGCTTTTGAGCATATTTCCATGTCAAATCTAAGTTATAAATTAGCTTGTACGGCTTTTTGCTGCTAGACAGCCCAAAATTAACTCATTTCAACACCAAAGGAACTAAATATGTCTATCAATATCTTCTTAAATTATCAGAGTTTTCCAAGACTCAGGAATTTAATTGTTCCATAAATGGCTGTATCTCTCCCCCTCCATCTCTTTTTAGAACAGTACCCTATTGCATTTTGTTAGGACTCCAGAACTTATAATGCTGGAGTTCCTCTATATTACTACTATATATCTGTAAAAATATGTATCACTAC
>JANVCL010000009.1:2361017-2380163 GCA_026546855.1 Erythroxylum incrassatum
GATATGAACATGGTTTATTCTTTTGAGCATAACTCCCTCATACGACCTCCAATTGAAGTGAATCTTGGACCAATTGATTCCTAAGACATGTATCGTTCTCTCCATAAAAATTTGTATCATTTGGAGTTGATTTAAGAAAGTTTGTATTAGAACAAGTAAGAGGTTGGTTAGGAGAGCGTGATTAGGTTTAAGCAGACTTGAGCTTTTTAAGCGTATCTTGAGCTATAGAGCTCCGATTAAGATGATTCTTTCTTTAATGCAAATTAGAGACATAGAGCTATGATTTATTTGAAGAAGTCAAATTGAAATTTAGATTTGAAGATTTCCAAATTCTGCTCACAAGTAGGAGAAATGAGTTCAAGTGTAGTGACTGATTTGTATGCGCACGCCATTGAGCAATTTGTAAGGGAATTTTTGGGATGTTATGAGAGATGAAGAAAAAAAATTCTGATGGCTAATAAGGGTTTAATGCAATAACCCTTCAAGGCAATATGCACGCTCACGCTTCATGATTTTCAGAGCAAGCGTTGGACTCTGGAATCAAGCGGGGTCCAACAGATGTATGAGTCAGAGCAAGATCGTTGGGTCTCGGAAACGGGATCCAACAAACTAGGTCTCCTATCTTGTACCTAAAAAACCACATTGCAATTTTTGATGAGTTTTGCGAACTCAATGAGTGAACCATCGTTGATGATTTCATCGGATCACATACACACATCACATATTGCACAGATATTCATTCTAAACATACATTTATTATTCATATACTCATATAACAGGGCATATCATATGGTCACTCATTACAGCCTTTCAAATCATTCAATGAATTTCAGTCTTAGATGAATGTTATATGCGTGAGAATCACATTCGTTCTTATTGTTGTGACTGAGTGCCTATCACATACTTATACAGATACCGGCTTATAGGGCGCAATCAGAACAGAATCACAAAGCATGGCTCTATGTGTAGAACATATATCATGGAGCAACGCTCTACATGGAAGTGCTTCAAATTGGCTACTCGAGTCACAACGCCTTTATCTAAACATGCATTTTATGAAATGTATCAAATACTGAATATGTCATATATCACAATCTTATACAAATGCTCAGACAAAGTTTTCACAGTCATCGAACCTAAGTCGGCATTCAACTTTCGTTGAGAGTTCACAAAGCATAATACAATCAGAATCATCAAACAAATCAGAACACTTCCAATACAGTCCTAAGTATATACTCCTCGCACTTTAAGTCCAGAATTCAGAAACAATCGCAGCAGTTCAATAATTGGAAGCTTAACAAATCAAATTAAATAAATCCTAGGAAACTCATCTAGGTTGACTCACAGTACGCTCCAATGTGCTATTGCTTGGATGGTCCGGCAATGTACGACTAGTGTCTAATGAGTTCCTCTATATTATACAAAACACATTTACAAATATCACATTTTTGCACAATTATATAAGTATTCCTTTATGCACAGGTACTTATATAAAATATACACAATGCATGTTCAATGAAAATTTCAGGTATCTTATCAAATCATTCAAATATCAAAGCCCTCATTGATCTCATTTGTACTTATAGTTTGGACCATAATAAAACAATGAGAAATCAATTTCATAACCTAATTGACCACTTCAGATTTTTCTTACATTCATACGGATCAACTTTGCATAATTAATCTGTTAGGGTTAATGAAAAAATTACGCAACACTTCTAGAAAGTTGTACTCAATGTATTAAGTTTCCAATCATACCAAGTTCATCCAATTTGATTAAGTATACTAAAAGTTATACTCAATTTACTTATATTGTTCTAAAGCTTCAGCAGAATTCTTATCTCAACTTTCAACCAGATTCTGAAATTCTTAGAGGTTGATGTAGAATTCAATCTCTTCATAAAACTTGTAGCCTTATGTCTCTATTTGAATAAATAATAATAATAATCTCATTCTGAGGTCCCCAAATCAAGATATAGTCCAATTACTGAAGTATGTTAGTAAAAATCATCCTAGTTATCATCTTTCAACACAATCACATTTCACCTTAAAATTCATCAATCAATCGATTTCAGAAAGCTATGATTTTTGGTTGAGATGTATATCAATGTCTTATGAAGCTATTAGTTCAAGAATCAAGTTATTTGGACATTGGATGAAGAAGTTATAACAAAACGATTGAAGGATGTCTAGAAATAAAGGTTTCAGAAAAATCGATTGAAAGTCGCGATCGTGCATTTGCATGATCGCGAGTTTCAACTTTTGCACGACTGCAACTTTTTCTGAACCCTCGAAGTTGGACGATAGCAACTTTTATGAATGCTTTTTTTGCACGATGGTGCTTTTCCTTCTTCTTCTTCACCAAATCTAACTTCTTCTTCTTCTTCCATTTACCTTATTTTTCCAGCAAAACACAATCCTAAGTCATCTGTTCCACATTTCTAACTCCAAAAACAAACTCTACACAAATCAAACCCAATTTTACACTACAAAAATCACAAATTCGAAACTCCAACTCTTCTTCCTCTCTCTATCGTAACTTTTTCAGAAACTCAATCTCCATCAATTAACTCCAATAACTTGCAAACAATTCCTCCACCTCATTTTTAGCTCATCAGTACTCACAAAATTCCAAAAAAAATCCAAGATTCACTTTAAACATCAAAATCTGATTATCACACATGCAACTTTAAATTTCCAACAATTTTCTCACATTCACAATTTCAAATCTTTATCTGTGTCATTTAGGACGCTGCTATACCTTCACATGTATATAATCATCTCTAACACTAGCCATCATTAAAATCATGGTTCAACAAAATTTCTAGCACATTTAAAGTACATTTAAACAACTCTACAGATTCACGCATGTCAGTAGTGAATCTAACATACAAGTTTTCTCCAAAACAAATTAGAGTATCTCAATCCAATGCATGCAGTATCAAAATACCACTAAAACATCATCAAAATCACTTACTTGGTTCAGTTCAAATTCCTGTAAAATTTTTAGTTGTGTTATTAAAGACCAAATTTCAGTGGATGAGCGAGGAAAACAATTATAAAACACAGTGTTCTTTCAGTGAAGAAAACAAATAAACGAAGGAAAGAAAGCTACAGATAATTTCCTTCTCTAAAACACTTACTACGTGTCCACTTTGCATGTATTTCACGTGTCATCCAATTAAGACTACCACATGTCACCACACATGCAAGCCATTTGTCAAAATTCAATTAGTCCACGTGTCACTATATAATTGGCCCATAAATCAATATTTTTCTTTAGTCCAAAAATTACACCAAATTCACCAAAAATTTTGAAATACCTGAAATATTGCTAAAATTGTCAAATCACATTTTAATCACAATTCCTAACTCAATTTTACCCGAAAATGTCAATGAATGATTGTACAATTATATTAATGTGCAAAAATGTGCATGTCATATTTAGCATAAGCATGAATTGTACTTTCTAATTTCTCATAATACACAATTCTAGCCTTAATATAAGTAACGAGATGGTACAGTTACGATGATGCAAACTTGGCTCAAGCCAAAAAAGAAGCCTTAAAGAAGAAAAGGAAACAAAAAAGATTATAGGCCACGTACCGTCATCCATCAAGGTTTGAAAAAGAAATGATCAAGAAAATAGCCAGTGAAATATATGAAAAATGTATGAGAAACTTTTGAAAAGTCGATGATTGGATTTAATAAGATGAAGAAGGTGAAACTTCGAACTTTAAGGGTTGAGTTTGAGATACTTCTAATAAAGGATGGCAAATCCACTTTAGAGTACTCTATAGAAGTCCTAAGATTTGTGTATGAAACGAAGAGGATTCATAAAGCTATTCAAGATGTTCAAGTTATAAAGAAGGATCTATGATCTCTTAACTTAAAATTTAATTATGCGGTAATGACTATTTAAGAATCTAGAGATATAAGAAGTATGACCATATATGACCTCGTGGATCTTTATTAGCTCTTGTAGAAAGGATGAATTATGATAGGATGGATGTAGCAACTAAACGGGTGCAACAAGAAGGATGTATCAACAAATTAACCCTTAGTAGCAAAATTATCCTTGAATTTAAAATTAATTGAATGGAACAAAAGAAAGACAATTTGTATGTGGAATTAGAGGTGGATTTGGATGAGGTAATGGATATATATAGATCTAAGGGAGAGGAAAACGTGAATAAGAGCTTTTTAGTAAAAATTGACCTAAAATTTTCAACATGGATAAGAAAGCAGAACGGGAAGAATAATAAAAGGAATAAATAATAAAAGGAAAATAATAAATCCCAAGTTGATTATTATTTATATAACAAGCATGGATATTATTTTTTGAGTGTGCTTTTGTAAAAAATAAGATGAAGAAAAAAATTTAGTTAATGAGGATTCATTAGAGTAAGCTTTATTACTTACGATACATGATGAGCCAAAAGATTTTGAAAAAAAAAAGCATATACGGTACCTTAATAATGCAGCTAGCAATATAAGAAAGGTGATAAAAGCATATTTATGGAATTAAATAGCAAAGTGATAGGAGGTCTTATGCTTTACTGATAATATAAAATTAGGAGATTAAAGACAAGGTGAGGTTTTGTTTAAGACAAAAATAGGTGTTCATAAGCTTCTCTCTAATGTTTACTTTATTTGAAAACCAATGAAGAACGTTTTAAGCATTGGTCAACTTTTGAAGAATGGTTGTTAAATTCATCTAGAGGATCGTACTCTCTAGTTTCAAGAATGTGCTTTTAATCTTATTATTAAGTAGACTAATTAGAAATATAATGTTTTTGTTAAACTTGTACACTATGAAGGCCATGTATTTGAAGAATGGTGTAAATTATCTTATGTCGATATGACATACAAGGCATGAATATTTTCATTTTAATTCATTAAAAGTTTTGGGAGGAAAGAAGATGGAGAGAGACGTTTCAAATGTAAACCACTATAAACATCAATGTGATGAGGCATGCTTGCTTGGATATCATATAAGAAAAAGATTTCTAAACCAGTTAATTTCTAGTGATACCAAGCCACTCTAACTTGTTCATGCCGATGCTTGTGGTCCCATCAATCCTCCATATTTTAGTTAAAGCTCTTATTTTATTATTTTGATTAATGATTATAATAGTAAGACATGGATGAAACTTTTTAAGTACAATTCTAAAGATTTTGATGCATTACAAAAAGCTTAAAGCATATTGGTTGAAAAGGAAAGTGATTTTGAGAATAAAGCTTTAATAACTAATAGAGCTAGATAATTTACTTCTAATTGTGGGTTGCATGGGATTTTTTTCCTCTTATAATGAATGGTTATCTTAAAAAAGAAATAGAGTAGTCTAGAGAAAGAATGAAATAATATTAAATATGGTGAGAAATACATTGAAAAGCAAGATCATGCCTGAGGAATTTTAGGCTAAAGCGATTGCATTTTCTGTTTTTCTGTCAAATTGTAATCCTATAAAAATCCTAAATGATGTAAATCCTTAAGAAGCATAAAGCAGATTGAAGCCTTCTGCATCACAATTGAGAGTGTTTGGATTCATTATGTGTATACATATTCCAAAAAAAGAAAGGGCCAAACTTGATGATCAAAGTAAGAAAATTGTTTTCATAGGATATGTAGAAATTTCACAAGGCTATAAGTTGTTCAAACAAAGCAATGTAAATATTATAATTAGTAGAGATATTGAATTTGATGAAGAAGCATCTTAGGATTGGAGATATCAAATGGAGCAATCTTATGATTTCCTTCATAGTTAGATGAAAAAGAAAAGGAGATTGCTTAAGAAGTTAGAAATAATTTTTTTTACTAACCTCACCAACCTCATCATCTCGAGCTTCTCTAATAAGAATAGGACCTTGAGAATATTGAATACTTTAATTTTGTGGTCCTAATTTTTTTTGTTGTCATACAAATATTGAGCCTTTAAACTTTAAAGATGTTGGCAAGAATGAGAAATGGATTTATACAATGAATAAGAAAATTCAAGCCAAAAAAAGAATGACATATAAGAAATCATTTACTTTTTGAGATGTCATCATTTCATTGGAGTCAAATGAGTATAAAAAATAAGAAAAATATCAAAGGTGAAGTAGAGAGATATAAGGCATGGTTTATTATCAAAGGTTACAAGAAAAAGCAAGACATTAATTAACTATGAGTATAGGTATCCACCCTTATTGCTTTTTTGAAAATAAATTATTTATTAGTGGATCTTAATGCCTAAAATGATTTGAGAATTCAATAGTTGGATATCACAGTTACAATTATTTAGAGGGAGAAGTCTACATTAGCAACCAATGGGATATACTGTTTTAATGTCAAGAGGATAAAGTGTTAAAGTTAATGAAGGCACTATATGGACTTAAACAAGTATGGCTTTTTTTTACAAAGTTCCTCAAGTATGGCTTATTTACAAAGTCCCTCAAGTATGGTATTTTTTAAAAATTACAAACGATGTTTGGAGTTATACAAAAATCAATTTTTAGGGAAGTGTTAAAAATAATTTTGACTTTTGGAATGTCGTAAAATTTTTTGAAGGAGTGGTTGAATAGCCAAATCTTAATCAATTTGGGCAGTTTAAGATTTGTGTTTAAAGTTTTGTGTATCTAAATTCAAATGAATTTAAACTTGAGCGAATTGAAGTTACTTAGAGAGTGTTATGATGAAATAAAAAATAAAGTGGTCAATTTTTCATTATCCAAATTTTATTATGTCATTGAAAGTATTTCCCTCTTTATATTTTATAACTAAGTGGTTTTAAGTCGATGAATGTGCAATTCTTCATTGGCTCTATAAATAGCCCTTAAATTTTTATTTTTTCATAAAGACAAGAGAATAAAAGTTCTATTTCAAGAACACTGCTTTTTCATTGTTTTTGTGAGCATATAAGTATTTATGAGTTTTTTTATTTTTCCAAAATGATTATCACTTGAAGTATTTAGCCGCTAGAGCATTACAATATATAGATATACACGAGAGTGAGACAGGATTAATTGAACTAGAGTACGACATTTCTTTACACAGTCTATTACTGCTACTCATTAGGCATCGAATTGGCAGTCTGTAAATGGTATGCAAAAGCCAGAGAAATTGAAAATAATGAATTAAGTTGATATGATGACACCACCCTCCAACAGAATTAGGGCACTATTAGAAATTTTTAGAAAATGAAAATAAAATTCCAAATGCAATGGGTCTTTAACTGTTCTATAATGGGACTGGTAGGAATCAACTAATTGAATTCAAATGTTATAGTGTTAGATAAGATATAATTGATATCTGCATCTAAAGCAACATAACAAACATAAATTCCACATAAAGGTTTTGCACAATTGACTGGAATGCAGACCACTTGAAATTGACTGGAATTAACCATGAGATTGCAATGGATGATGTTCGGTCAGAGGACCTTGACTGCAGCACTTAGAAGGATATTCAGAATTGTTGTTGTTCATTGGCTCACCAGAGGATTGTTCAATATTTCAAGTTACCATCATGACTTTCTTTTTCTATTCTTTTTCGGCACTCTCATACTCACTAATGCCCGAGATCGCCAGCTTCAGCAAGCCAAAATATTTATCGTATAAATAAAACTGTTGGTTTGAGCTTGCCATATGTGCACTTTTAGCTCTCAGAAATTAACAGAAAAAAAATCTACTTGGATATGATCAGAGACGCCATTGTCGATATGAATGGGCTCAAGAAAGGTTCATGGAGTCGAGAAGAAGACGATAAGTTGCGAGCACATATACAGAGATATGGTTGCTCTAATTGGCGTAAACTTCCCAAGTTGGCCGGTACAATATTAACTTTTCTTTCTGTTCATAATAACGACGTATCGAGAATCAAACCCTACACGCCATGTTTAAAATAGCAAAGACTTGGTTTATAAAAGTTTAGCCTAGGTTCTTTCTGAAGTTTAAGATTTCTCTAAACTTAACCCTTAATAGCAAAGGGAAGGAAAGCAAAACTTTCTTTTTGTTCTATGATTCCCTCCCAGAGATTTTCTTTACTTCTTAGGATTGATACTACATCTGACAAATTTCTTTACCATCTTAGATGCGATACCTGTCGCATAAATCAATGTTTTATCATAGATCAAAGTAGTCTGTATAGATGATAAAACATCAACAATGTCTAGAAGAAAAAAAGTTAAATTACAAAGAAAATTTACGAGGAAACATGCAATTAATATTTCGAATTAAGCTGATAACGAACTATCAGTAATGAAAGAACCACGAGGCTTTCACATTTGTATATATTATAAATAAAGTTAGATAGGTAATATGACTGACGTTAATGTCCTTTTCTTGAGATTCCTATCCAGTATGTAAAAGCAGTGAAATCCACCGCAAGAGAGAGCTTAAGTTACATATTATTGCAGGTCTATCAAGGTGTGGTAAGAGTTGCAGACTGAGGTGGCTCAATTATCTTCGTCCAGGTGTAAAACATGGAAAGTTCTCCAAAGAAGAAGAGGATCTAATCATTCAAATGCACGAGGAACTTGGAAATAAGTATTCTTAACCTTATACCTATCAACTTTATCCCTAGTGTGAAAAACTTCCTGTGTTCAGTATCATATATGCAATAACCGAATTTCTTTGAAGATGTGTTTGATTCATTACTTTCTTGTCCACTAACATTGTATCAGCGGACAATAGACATGATTAATTTTTTTTGGTTTGAGCTCATTTAAGTAATTTTTCCTACAGGTGGTCTAGGATTGCAAAGAAATTACCTGGAAGAACAGACAACGGAATAAAAAACCACTGGCACACCAAATTAAAGAAACATCGGAAGAAACCTCAGACAGCATTTAAGGTGACTGAGGTGAAAAATAATCATAGCAAAATCTTGGAATCTACAGTCAACCAAGAAGAAATGTTTGGGGAAGAAATTGTTGTTTCGTATGGTCCCTCCCAACCAAAAATGGGAGAGATGTGTTCTTGTTTGTCCTGCAAGGAAACGTTTTGGGAAGAGCTGTCTTCGTTGTGCTCTAGCTATCCTTCTATTGCTAAAACAAATTGTGGTGCAGTAACTGATCTCACGTCCATGAAAATTCTTGAACAATCAAAAGTTGATTTTTGGGCTCAACCATGTTTGCTCGACAGTGCATATGATCAAGATACTTATGGGATCTCCCCGAGTGATCAATGGTTTACTTTATCAGATGGTCCCCACTTTGGCAATAGTATAGATCTGATCTTTCATGAGATGCAAGAACTTCCATTCAATTAGCAGAACTTCCTGAAATTTTCATACATTAAAGTATGCCTTAGTTCAGATATGTAAATGTTGGAGTGAATGCAAATCCCAGTCTGGGATTGCTCTTAATTAAGAATACTGTAACACGGAGGTTGAGTAGTTCCTGATACGTATCCAATGTAAGTAATGAATTGTATCATTGTTAGCATAAGATAATCTCCTAACTAATGAAATGTTTCCCATTTATCAAATTTCGGAACCCAATGCATTCGACTCTAGGATTTGTTAGGTTCACTGATCATCCAAGCCAGAGTCATGAACAATGGATGCCTAGCTACTTGAAGATGCAATTGCCTAAAAAACTGGGCTTAGCCATTTCCCTTTGATCACCAATGTCTTTGTTTTAACATTTTTAAATTATTTATATATTTTCAATGTGAATTAATTTTTCTTGTTTTTTCTTGTACTAGAAACAGGGGCCAAATGCCAATCTAACTAGGTGCAAATCAACGATGATTAATGGTTCATAACATATTGCAGGATAAGATACTTGGGGCCACTTTGTGATGGGTTGTTTATTTTCCATGACTTCAATGCCATATGTATAGAGAAGACTTGTGACGTGCGCCTTTGGAGTCCTGGGCTTCTAAGGGCAGAATTTATCCAAAGGAAGCGCTGCAACGTTCTTAGATTGGTTGAAGAATATCTTTTCGGTCTTACTTAAAGTAATTAGTAAAGTAGTGACTATTATTTTTTGGGAAATTTGGCAAAAGAAATGCTGTGACTTGGAAATGGATCGACAGACAAGGGAGAAATGTGGTACACCACGTCTAGCCCAGCAATAGGCGAAGAAGCGCATAACGATTTAACCAAAATTCAATTGGAAAAGGATGACATTACTGGTGATATAGTGTATTTGAATCATTTGAATATGATTCTTAACTATTGTTTATGAAAATAGTTTTGATGTGATGGACGAGGATATGATTTCGACGTACCTTCTGGTTTAAGAGTTTTCTCTTGATAGACACGTAAAATTAAGTATCGAAGTATTTTTCACCGGTTTCCTCCTTATGATGAAGTTAGTAAAGCTAAATGAAAAAAAAAAAACAAGATGTTTACAGGGAGATTGTATGAGAATGATCTCTTTACTTGAAATAACGATTGGTTTTGTTAATCAGTCGAGGATGCATAGGATGATGTCACTTATCTCTACCTTATGATGAGAGATCCTTAGCTTGTTGGACTATCAATTGGACTTAAGTTCACATAGGTTTTAATCCATGTCTATTGTTTTCCATTGAAATTTAATTATAAGCCTGCATTTAAGGTTGAAGCTTTTACTCTATAATGTAAAATTCAAGTATAATTCTATGAACATGAGTAGGGTTGAAAATATTGACTGGATTCAATGTCAATAAGTCAGGCCACATTGTCTAGATTTGAGCCTAGAAGGTCAACTTAGAGCATAGTTTGAAAGCCTACAAAGCATGATTGTCCATTGCCAAAACAACAACATTTTGGTATAAATACATCATCATTTTAATCTATAGATTTAAAAATATAAAAGCAAAAAATGATGTGTTTTGGTTGTTGTCTCATGCACAAGCATAAGCTATGGTAGATTTACACTATACCTGCTATAAATGATTTTGAAAGTTTTCTATCATCTAACGGTAAGTCATTTATGTTAGATTTTAAATGAATCATGAGATCTAGTCACCTTCACATTAGTTAGGGGAGATATGCTCACATTCATATTTGGTCTATAATGAATAATTTGAAATAAATTCCTTATGGATATAGGTAACTAATTCCCATGTAATCCATCTTTTAACTCATATCCAATGTGAGAAATCTTTTCTTAGACTATGAGCCTTTTATGAAAATCAGTCTTGTGTTAGAATAATTTATCTCTAAGTTCTTAAGCTTTCATGCAATCTAGCAGCGAATGGTTAATAACTTTTGATTTTATCCCTCATCTCATAAAAGACTTCAATGTTGAAAACTACAAGTTTATGATTAAGATGGACTTAGATGAATTTAAATTAGAGTATAATATCCCTTTTTCATAAGGATTATAAAACCATAGGCTATGAGACAGAATTTTTTTGCACGCCTCTTGAGATATGCATTTATCATGATATCATTATTTGTAGTATGAGGAAGCCACTTAATGATTTTTGTTTCATTCAATTGTATTATCATTCTTTGTCTTTGATATAAGCAATTATAATAGCCTATCATTAACAAAATGTATAGAAACGATGGAATATTTGTCATATTCATGCATCAATTGATGCTTGCAATGAAGTTTTTAAGGTGGTATAGCTTAAATTTCAAACATGGCATGAGAATTCAAGTGGGCAAGCCTCCTATGTGAACACGTCATTAGGAAAAGAAACTTTTATTCCTCTCTTTGGAAAAAGGTAGTGAATGAGATTTTAGGTCTGTGTAGAGGGACTTTAACCTTCGATTTAGCAATAGGGATATGTAAGGAGCCAATATATATCCTAGAAGCATTATTGTACGTCTAGGGTGTATTAAGAAGGGAGCATAAAGAATTAAGTATATCTAAGCATAGTAAGGGACATAATGGTAATTAATTTAAATAATAGGGGTAAATTGGTAATTTCTTCATTTAAACATGGACATGAATAATAATATGTGAAATATGGACTAGAATGAAATAAATTGATGAATTTATATGTCAATGTGGGAACTAAAGGAAGAAGAAGGACCAAATGTGCAATTTTGCCAAAAATCAACATATGGTCTAATGGAATTGACACATGTGTCTAAGACTAGAAACTTCATGAAAAGGGGAGTAGAAAAGAGGGGAGAGAGATGTGTATGTATGGTTTTAACTCCATAATTTCTCTTCTCATCTCCTCTCCATTCCATCTCTTTAATGACATCATTTTGTATAAGGAATCAAGCTAATCCTAGGTTAAAATCAAGGTAAAAATTAGTGGTTTTCTTATCATCTTCTTTTTTCTTGCCTTTCTCATGAAGGGTTGGAATTGGGATTGAGATATGTATTTGTGGTGCTTCAAGTTGGTGAATCAAGCAAAGAAAAAGGAGAAGAGAAGGAACTAGAAGAAGAGCTAATTGGCAAATTTTAAGGTTTGTGACTACACTTAATTTGATTTCTGTTAGTGCATGTTTTAGTGTGTATAAAGATTGATTTGGACATAGAATGGTTTCTGTAATGGAGTCTTAGGTTTACTTTGCATGGAATTTGTTAAATATGACAAGAGCGTAATGTTTAGTGGAATTCTATCTTTGGTTCACTTGAAGCAATTATGTTGTTTTGGACATAACTTAGCCTATAGACCTCCAAATTAGGTGATTTAAAATGAAGATGAAACTTAAGACATAGAAAAAAATTTCTAGAAGATATCTTAACCTAATTCTGGCCTTATGAAATTGAAAATTGAGATTAAAAAAGGTTACCTGATGTTGCCCCTAGTTTGGAGCAGCATGTGATGTTTGGTGCATGTTTCATGATTTAGAAGTCTAAATGTCCTGATTTTTGATGCTATGGAAACTAAAGACATAGAGAAAAATTCCTTAGAAGACCTTAAATCCTAATATAAAAATTTTCTATGTGAAAATTGTAGAACAAGTAAAGACTATCATGTGATTTGCCTCTAGATTGATTTGTTTGACCATTTTTAGAACCACTGTGTGCTTAGCCCAAATTGCACTATTTTAAGTTTCTCCACTTTCGATTTTTACCAAATCACATCCGAACCTTTTTTTAATGTTTATAAAACTTTGCAAACAACTAAAAATAAATGAAATAGGACTTACCATTTGTGAATTGGGTAATTAAACATTGAAATTCAATATTGAAAATAATGCATGCTAAAGGAAATTTACATGTATATAGATGATTTATATGCATATTTTATTGCTTATATGTTTATAATATGACTATAAAAATTTACATACTAATTTTATGAACATAATTAAGTACAATTTAAGATGTTTTATATTTAAATGATGTATAAGAATTTATATGCTAGAATTATGTAATTGTACATAGAAAAACACAACTGAAAAAATATATAAGAAATAAATCATGTAAGTACATATGGTTTGTATAATATTCTAATGGTGGTAAGTTATGACTTGCATGTATGATCTTAAATACAAATTTTATGATTTCAAATGAATGCAGTATGATTTGTTAACATATTAATATGAAATTGAAAAATGATTAAAGGAAAATATTACAGTGCCTTCTTCATTGTCTTGGTGATGGATAGATAGGCACGCCTATAGGGGTACAACGTAGCTACTACAGTTTGACACTGTTGGTGTCTTCATTTTGAGACTATAGTATCTCTACAGTTCGATATTTGCAGGTATCCATAATCTGATACCTCTCAATATCTACAATTCGATACCTTCAGGTATCTGCAGTTTGATGCCTTTGGGTATCTATAGTTTGATATCTTCAAATATCCACAACTCTAGTTATCCATATGCACAAGAATGTGTAGGCCTAACACAGAAAGGAACTTAAATAGTTATAAAGAAGAGATACAACATGACAATATGAATAATTTGTATTGATGAGTTTGGGAATCAATATTTGGCTTATAAATGTATCCTCACTTCGTTATTATATCCTTGACCAATTTGATTTACCACTTGTTTTCCTTAGATAACTTGGTTACCAAGATCCTTTGATTGGAAAGGAGAAGAAATCTTGAAGAGATTTTCCATAGTTGAAAGAAGCCAAAAATAAGACCCTTCTTATTCAAGGTTCAGAAGCCAAAAATGATAAAGCATGATAAAAACCATCTTAAATTTAGCAATTTAATGCTAATGTGCAGTTGCACATTTAGCTATAAAAAATAAAAATATGCCCTTCTTTTTTCTTTAATAACTTTGTTTCAATTTAATTAATCAAATCAAACCAAACCAAAGTCAAACACAATATTAAATGTTCATTTGGGCTTTTACTTAATAATTAATTAAAGGAAGCCCAACATTCAATCATACGCTTTAAAACCTCTATTTATATTTTTTACTTTGCTTGATATCCTTCCCAGAAGCCAAGTGGTGAATCTAATTGGACTTATATAATTCAAGCTTCAATAAGCCCGGAATTAATTTAATTTCATTAGAATTAATTCCAGCTTATTAACCAAATGTCATTCCACTAAAGACAATTAGTTGAACTCTTGAATTACTAAATATTAGAAGAACACATGATTCAAATAAGATTTCCAATTGCAAACTTTATTATGAACCATATTATAGCCATCCGCACAATAAAGGGTAAAATTACTATTTTATCCTTATGTTGGTTTCTCCTTCTAGATCTCCCGTTTTACTCTATACGATGATTAACACACAAGATCTCATCTTGGTGCTAAGACTTGATAGATAGCTAGTCCATCAAACTACTGGCGCCAGTTTGATCACCAATCTCCATAAAACATCTATAAATGATGATATCACTATAAACTCTTTATTTAAGTGAATATTCTGTGATACATGTTTCAATTAATAATTCCAACTTATATACACTGGATTGATACTATGTAAAAATCCATTCCGATCATATCAAGAATTATAATGAAATATATATGAGTTCACCACTCATCAACATTGTGGTTCATAATAAAAGAACACTAAAGTGTATATTTTAAAATTAAAGTAACGGCCTTCTTTATTCCTTAAAACATACGTGATTCCAGATTCATTTAATAGTGCCATTATCGATAGTCAACTACTATCACGATATGAAACTCATCATTTCCTTGAAGTAAACACCTTTACTTGAACGGAGATAAATCACAACACTACAGTCTAAACCATAATCAAGCAACCAACTTGATTATTCAACTATGAATCAATTATTTTAGATTCTAATAATATACATGTTTCCTATACATTTCCATGTATATGTATATTACTTACAAAAGAATCTTGGTACCTTATGACCAATACACTTGCTTTGTAGGGCATTATATTTATAGAACTCCAACAATCTCCCACTTTCCTTAAAGCAAGTTTGACATATCCTTCATGCCCATCCCTATTAGGTGGCCCTCAAAACTCTTTTGAGACAGGGTCTTCGTAAATAGATTAGTAAGATTTTGCTCTATGCGAATCTTTACCACATTCACCTCACCATGTTGTATTATCTCCCTTATGAGATGATACTTTCTCTCAATGTGTTTGGTAGCTTTATGTTTCTGAGGTTCTTTAGAATTAGCCATTGGCCCACTATTATTACAATAAAGTGTAATGACCTTTTTTACCTTAGGAGCTACCTCCAAATCATTTAGAAACTTGCGAAGCCAGACTGTTTCTTTTGCCGCTTCATAGGCAGCAACATACTTAGCTTCCATAGTCATATCAACAACATAAGATTGCTTGACACTCTTTAAGACTATGGTTCCACCTCTTAAAACAAATATAGAACTAGAGATTGATTTCCTTTAATCAAATTCTAATTGGAAATAGAAATTTGTAAATCTTGTCGGAATAAGGTTACTTTCAGAGTAAACAAGCATTAAGTTCTTCATCCTATGAAGAAACTCCAGTATGCCCTTAATTTTCGTCTAATACTACATTCCTGGATTGGACTGGAATCTAATCACTAGTCCTACTACGTAATAGATATCCGGTCTAGTGCAAAGCATAACATACATTGAACTTCCAACTGCCGAAGCATGTGGAATGTTATGCATACGTCAGACCTCCTCTTGGGTCTTAGGTGCTTGCTCCTTTGAAAGTTTGATTCCATATCTAGTAGGTGTGAAACCCCTCTTGGAATCTTGCATGGCAAGCTTATTGAGCATGTTCTTAACGTAGGTTATTTGAGACAAGGCTATTAGTTTGTTTTTACAATCTCTTACAAGCTTGATCCCTAGAATATAGCTAGCCTCTCCTAAATCTTTCATTGAGAATTGTTCGTTCAACCATCCCCTAACCGTAGATAACATTCCTACATCATTCCCGATGACCAGAATGTCATCGACATATAGGATTAGGAAAGCAACCTTGCCTTCTTGTATCCTTTTATAGACACAAGGCTCATATAGGTTTCGTATGAACCCATAGTTTTTGATAGACTTATCAAACCTAATGTTCCAAGAACTAGATGCTTTCTTAAGTCCATAAATGGACCTCCGCAATTTGCATACCTTATGCTCTTTACCTGGCTCAATGAATCCTTCTGGTTGGGCCATATAAATGGTCTCCTCAAGATCCCTATTAAAAAATGCGGTCTTGACGTCCATTGTCCAAATTCCATAATCAAAATAGGCTTCCAGGGCTAAAAGAATTCCGATGGACTTAAGTATGGCAACTGGAGAAAAAATCTCCTCATAGTCTATACCCTCTTTTTGAGTATAGCCTTTAGCTACCAATCTACCTTTAAAAGTCTCTACCTTTCCATCAGATCCTCTTTTCCTTTTGTAGATCCATTTACACCCTATGGCTTTTACATTTGATGGTAGATCTACAAGGATCCAGACTATAAAGAATCTATTTTCGATTCCATCATCTTAAGCCATTTTTCTGCGTCAACATCATTAATATCGGCGTATAAGTAATGGGATCTGTTTCTTCTTTGTCCGAGATGACAATTATGTCTTCTCCTAGACCTAGATACCTGTTTGGTTATCTCACAACCCTTCCACTACATCTATGCACTACCTGATGTTCAGGCTACTCTTCTGATTTAGCTCTTGAATCCATTTCGACATCTTGTTCTATTATATCCAAATCTACTCTTGGTTTGGATGAAATAGCTAACTCTTTTAGTACTACTTCACTTCTTCCTTTGTGATTTATCACAAATTCTTCCTCTAAGAAGGTCACATTTGTCGACACAAATACCTTCCTATCTTGAGGATTGTAAAAATAGTACCCTCTTGTAGCTGTAGAATATCCTACAAATAAACACACTTCTGATCTTGGTTCCATCTTTGTGGATTCAAGCCTTAGAACATGGGTTGGGCAGCCCTAAGTCCTTAAGTGCTACAATGAAGGCACTCGGTCAATCCATAACTCCCTATGTAACATCCTGTCCCCATATTAAGGGTTAGGATCGAAAATTTCAGTACATGGGAGTTTAAAGAGAGATTAGGAAATGCATTTTTCTTGCTCATACATAATGTTAGCATATATGCACATAAATATTGAATGTTTGCACATAAAAAAATGGTACATGCATTCATTGACAAATTTCAGGTATAATTGATTTTAAATGTGATCTTATTGCAAATGAGAAGTAGAGGGAGTAGAAAGAGTGATCTTGGTATGAGTTGTGATAAGGAAAGAATTAGAAACAAGATTTGTATTTATCTCGAAGATGTTTCCTGAGTGTGCTTCAGTCTATTAGTCATAACGTTCGCTCTAGTTGACCAAACGAGATGATTATTGATTTGGATTAAACTAAAAACGTATGGATACATTTCTTATAAATACATCAAATTTCAATTCTGTCTCTAAGAGTCTCAAAAAGTTGTCATGAAGTTAAGATTTGAGTGCAGTACATTGATGTACGAATGAAAAATTCATCTTCGGACACTTAGGGGAAAATTTGGATTGATATAAATATATTTTGGCAAAGTTGCCTTCTGAAAAGTTGTATATCTTTCTTTTATATTTCCAATAGTATATAGTATGAAAATTTTAGAAATCATAGTCAAAAATTATGATCCTTATAAGTGGAGACATTCTAGGCAAAAATCAGATGCAAAAAGTGAACGATTGAAAAGTGAACGATCGAAAAGTGAACAATCGAAAAGTGAACGATAGAAAAGTGAAAGATCGAAAAGTAGACGATAGAAATGAGACGGAAGAAAAGTCGACGATAGAAATAAGAAGATAGAAATGAGACGGAAGAAAAGTAGAAGATAGAAATGAGACGATAGAAATGAGATAGAAGAAAAATAGACGTTAGAAATGAGACGGAAGAAAAGTAGACGATAGAAATGAGACGGAAGAAAGTGAGACGATGCAAAAGTGAGACGATACAAAAGGTAGAAGATAGAATTGGCCTTTGAGGTCTTCATAAAAGTTGTAGATCTCAAAGTCCTCTTTCCAATGGTCTAAAAACAAAATCAATCCGACATTGTTTGTGAAAGTTAGGGTGATCATACCGACATAGGTTCATTTTGATTGAGGTCGTAAACATGGTTGCTTCTTTTGGCCATCACTTCTTCTCTAGACCTCCAAATAACCGGATTCTTGAACCATTGGGTTGGTAAGACTTTTCTATACTTCTCCACCAAAAATTGTAGCCATTTGAAATGAATGGAGAAAGATGGAGTGAAAAGAGTGAGACGGGTACAGTGAGTGTGTTTTTATAGGATATGAACTGGAGTTATTCCACTGAACATATTTCGGTATTTTGATGATTTATGGAGCTCTACTAATTGAAATTAGATGATTTTTATTTGTGGCAAACTAGAGACATGGGACTACAAATGGTATGAAGAAGTGGTAATGTAATTCAGTCTCTGAGATGGTTAAATTTCAAATAGAAGTTATGCGTAGTATACTGTTTTGGAGCAGAGCAGTCTAAAACTGTTTGGAATATATCTTTTGAATTACTGAACCAAATGGAATGTTTTTGGTGGCATTAGAAACTTAAGACAATGGGGGATATTTTTTAGAAGAAATGTTATGTCAAAATGTTTAAAGGTATATTTGGCAAGACACTTAAGTGTAAAAGAACATAAGCCTATAAGGAAGGATAAAATGGACTTTTTGGACTCATTAAGTGCATAATTGGAAGAAGAAGTATTGTCTTGCTTATAAATAAAGGCAAAATGTGAATGGGAAGATTCTAGAGAAGCAAAATACGTGGATGAGAAAAAAGAGATAAGAGAGAGAAACATGAAAAAGAAAGAGAGAGAGAAAGAAGAGAAAACAAGCTAGGGTTTGAATTT
>JANVCL010000009.1:2389677-2403199 GCA_026546855.1 Erythroxylum incrassatum
CCAAGTGGCCAACATAATTGGGAGCCTAATAGGTCACACACATAGAAGATCCCAAGGATGAGTAAAATGGTCTTGGATGGTTATTCAAGCTACGAGAGAGTGTTTCAGGATTGTATCTCAATTTGATCGTGATAGAAAACATTGCATGGAATGGATTAGAAACAAGTGTTGTTGGCTTCCATTAACGCATGTTGATCATAGTCATTAACTTCCATTAATGCATGTCATTCATGACCATTAACTTCCCATAACTTTTCATTAGTGATGGGGGTTATAGAAGTCCAAATGGTGTAGAAAATTGTGATGATTTTTGTGCATCTTGTGTAAGAAAAAAGAAAAGAACAACAAACGTTCTTTTTCTTACACACAAACCTTTTCTCTCTAACTCTCTTAAGAGTTCTTGACTTTGCTAGCACAAAGAAAGAATTCTAGCCATCTCCTAGTGAGGTTTCATCCTTCTATTTTCATGTGGAATTTCATTATAGACGATCTGCCTTGATTGTTGTTGTTTATGATGACCCAATGTGGAGAAGACTAAAGGACGAAGGAGATTATTGGAAAGGTAAGTAAACATCTTACATTTCATCTTTTTATTTTTCTATATCTATATGCATGAGTAGATCTAGTTTTTTAGGTTTGTTTTATTTCCACCTACGTATATTTGATATATATTATGTATGAGATGCATGATCAAAGCCTAACAACAACTTGGAGACATATCAATATTTCATTTCCCTAAGAACTTGACATAAAACTTTTCTCCACAATCCAAACTTCTTCCTTAACAAAATTTTCTAACATTTGACACCTTTAAAATCCCAAAAAAGTTGTCCAAATTGAAACCTTAAGCTGATGACATAGCTACTATAGGGCTTTATGGTTATTTAATTGCAATATTTAAAAAATCAGATCAAAATTTTAACTAATAAGATAAAAGGTTTAAGGCTTAAAAGATTCAATCGGCATTAGACTATTACAAAACTAGTTAAAGATTAAGTAAAATTAAAGAACTTGAAAAATAATTGAAAAGGATTATTATTACTTGTGAAAATTTTAAGTTTAATTGAAAAAGAAGACTCTTAAATGAAAATTAATTAGTTTATTTTGGTTTATAAAAGCTTAGTAGTTAAGAAAACTAGCTAATTAATTAATAAACTAATTAGTTTTTAACAACAAAAATTGTTAAACTGAATTGAACCGAAAAGTTGAAACCTAAATTGAAAAATTGGCTGGTTCAAAGTTTTCACTATTAGATTAATCAAATTGATTCTATTTTTAAAACATTGTTTAATTGCTAACCAAAATTTTTGTTTCTAAAATGTTTTTATCTAATAATTTGATGTGTCTTTTAGTGGTTACATTTATGTTATGTATTAAATAGGCCTACTAATATAACAAGCGACATTAGTATCATTAACTATGATATCAATAGTAGACTATTTTTTGATAAATTGAAAATCCAAACATTTAATTGCTACTTTTAATAGTTTTAATTAGTATTGCAAAATTATGCAAAGTTTAATTTTTATAATTTATGCTTTTTTTACTAACAACTTAATGGACAACAATGTAATTCATAACCAACAAAATAAGAATTTGTGACATAATTAAATGAATGAAGCATGGTGCCTAACATCTAACGGCTTCTGAAATTTAGGTCTAAAAGATTTTTTTAAAATTTTTTTGAGTTCAATCTGGTAAAAATTGAAGTTCAAAGATGTAGGTGCACTTATAGTAAAAGTGGAGAAACAAATTGGAACTTTTTCTTATAAGAATTATAGCTTTTTAAGTTAACAGGAATTATGTTGATGAACAAAGCTCTTAAAAGAGTTACATCTTTTTTTTTTAAATGGAGTTACATCTTGAAACAAATATTCTTAGAGATAAGTTACTTAAATGTTTACCCGTAATAGGAACATTTAAGGACATGAAATGTCTCAAAGCCATAAAAAAATTAAAAACTAGAACTTGAGATTTCCTCTTATTCTCTTATTCAGGATGCTGAGGTACCCGGCTTAAGGGTTAGTAATATAGTCTATTTGTAATTTAGAAGATAGTCATATACTCTGTAAGTAATTTAGAAAACCTGTGATTCCAACAATTATATCAACAATTACACTAAAAGAACTATCTCTTTAAGTAACTTCATCATCTAGAGTAGAAAGCCGATTACTTTTATCAAAATTGATATCTTGTTGTCTTCACTTACTGCTTCAAACTCCATCTCTTAGACATATTCACTATCACAAGCCTGAGACTTATAGTAGACAAGACGATTTCCCTTATTTAAGCTATTGTATTTAGGTAAATGCTCGTCTTGTCCTGACATCTGCTATCGAGAATTCGAACATTCCTTTCCCTTCAAATGACATAAACTGCACAACTAAGTGCTATCTTAAATAAGTTGAGATCTTCTTGTTCCATTCGTTGTTTTTAGAAGCCTAAGAAAATATTTTCTATCAAATCTTCAACTTTTGTTCCTTCAACTCAAAGCAATATAATAATATGAATAAATCTTGAAAACTAGGAATTTCAAATCAAGGTATCAATTCAAAACATCACATCCTAAGGTTCATCCCACTTAGAACTATATTCCAATTAGTTCATGAATAAATAAGGTCAAACAAAAAAGAAAGGAATAACAAATATGAAGAAAATATCTTTATGGTTCTTAAATCTATAAATTTGTGTTGAATCTTATTGAATTTCCTATTCTTCTTCCAAGATTATATTCCCTCTTGATCTCTAGTTTGTTTAATTGGCTCCTAATTAGACCTTTTTTTACTCTAAAACCTGTTTGTGCTAAAACCTACCTCAAGTCTGGTATCCCTTCTTTTAATAACCTGAACCTTGATTTTTATGCCTAACACGACCTTACCAAAGGACTGTGTTGAGCTCTTTATTGCTTAACCTCTCATTCTAAAACTTTGATATATTTAATCTTCATCACATAAGGTTCAGCCATGAAGACATATTAGTTTTACACTTAGAGAAACAAAATGTCCTTCCTTTGAACTTGGCTAGACCTCGGTAACATTTTGGTGTTATATTCCCTAGATAAAAAATCTCTTTAAGAAATAGAATGGGGCATATTGGAACATAGTCAATAACACGATATCATGTTACTGCTATATTTTGAGTCCTTTCTCTATATCTTATAAAGTTGCTCCAAAGTAACTAAATTCTTTCCAAATTCACTTCTTTTCCTTAGAGACGATGGAATAAGAATTAAAACAAAATATAATTTATTTTAAGTACCAAATCATTTAAGAATATCCAAAACATAAGTATAATACTCTCATAAATTATGCAAAAAGTAAAGTCTATTTAACATTTACCAAACTCTCCCATACTTAAGCATTTGTTTTTTCTCAAACAAATCAATTTCATTATCCTAACTTAAACAAGAGGCAGTTTCAAAAAACATTAAAAAATTAAACATACATATATGGATTCTCCACCACTCAATCAATTATAAAGGTCATTAAAGTGTTAAGCAACTAGTTACTTATATGAATTCATAAGATAACTCAATTCACTTTATAATTCAAATTTCAATCTAATTAACAAAAATCAACTCTAATTATAAACAAACATATGCAAGAAAAATAATGTTTGAACTTTCAAACAAATTCATCCCTTTATTAATATAAAGTAAAACATCAAATTTAGATGACCTAAGAGCATTCAAAAGCTTATTTGAAAAGTCACATAGTATTTTGATGGAAAAATAAATACCTATCATAAATACTTCTAATTGCTCAACAAGGTCACTATCTCATATGGTTACTAGCATCACTCTTTAACCTTTTTTTATGAAGCCATTGGATTGAAATTTTAGTGCTCATTATTCATAAATTTCCATTTTTTATATATGTAAGATGATGAAAATGTTCAAAAGCCGTTACATTGACTCGATGTATATACAATTTATACAAGGAATATCCTAATGCCAATCAAATATCCATTCTTTAAATTCACCAAGGAAATTAAATTCATATAGTTATCAATTCTACTGGCTAATTGTATAAACCTTTCAAGTTATAAATATAATTAAATTTTAGTGAATTTTCTTAATCAATATGCTTTTAAACTAAAAGAAATTTTCAAGAATTGATCCTTATTAAGAAATCTATAATGTACTTAAAGAGTTTATGTATTAAAGTATATAAGTAGTCCCTCCCCCACATTTAAGTTGAGATTGCCCTTGATGTACAACGTATGCAAGAACAATGAAAATAAATGAATAAGTGGAGAAAAAAAGGGTAAATGGATGGTAGTTCATAATATAGGATATATAAATCCAAGCTTTATTGAATTTTTGGTAAAATGTTTTCTATTAAAACATTTAATGACATAGTGGAGACATTTAGTAAAACAAATAGTCAAAATAAAATGAAAAATATAAGAGGAAAAAGGGAAAAATCAATCCTAGTGATGGGGTTTGATGGTGGTACATATAGGACTATCGCCCACAAATCTACGACATCCTCTCCACCAAGTCCCCTATAGATGACTCTATGGTATTTGTTTTAGTATTTTCTTGATCTTATACCTCCAAGTTAGATCCAATATTGTTGAAATATAAGTGGGAGTTTGTCCCACATGGAAAGAATATATGGCCTTGAGCATGCATATAAGCCTAATGAGTTACTCCTCCTATTACCAATTGGTTTTAGGATGGAACATCACTTAGGCTTGTATGTGTTCAGTTTATTTAGACCTTATCATATAAAATTTAACAAATATCTATAACCTTTATCTCTCCTTAGTCCACCGATATTATAGGGTCATTAGTCTCCTCCTTAAATACGTGATCTAACAGTTTTAGGTCTCCTTATGGCTCTAATTTCTCTGATATTGCAGATGTGAAATCTCCTTATATAAGTTCAGTGGGTCGGATTAGTAGTGGTTTTGTTTCCATGCCAGCATTATATGCTAACCTTATTAATATGTCTCTTATCTAGTGTGTATGTTAGTTCGTGTCTGATGGAGTTGATGAAGGAGATATAGGTGTACGGCTCAAGTCCTAAGTTGGTGTTGTTACTATTATATACTCCTTACCCCTATCTTGGTTTTCCTGTGCTTGAGCCTCCTCCACTACTCATAGTAGTTTGTTAATTCGTGCAAAGTACTATCTCTTATGAGACTAACTGAACCTCCTAATTGCTAAGTTTTAATCTAATTAAAATCCTTAACTACTGTAACTGCACGAGTCATGAGTAGTAAAAGAGGGGTTGATCCCATTAGGAGGTGTGAATTAATGTAATCCTAAGTTCTCTAGGCTTAAAAAAATTAATAAAAAATAGAATAAAAAAATAAACATGATAATATGATGTCAAAAAATTAAGTTGTAAAATAACGCAAAATGAAATTGAAGTTGAGCAACACAAAAGTCACAATAAAAAATCAACCAAAAGAATTAACCAATCATGAAGGAAGGGATTTATCCTATCTTCAATGCTAGTCTAGTCATTTGTGTGTTAATATGGTGTTAGTTCTAGACTACCGAGGAGTGGATTACTTTCTCTTAAGTTATAATCACTAAGCCCTAATTGATAATCCCTAATTAAATCGAGTAACTAAAAATGTAATCTCTTAATTAACGATCAGCCCATAACCTAATTAGTTCTTAAGTGTGTTAATGAACAACTAGGTCCTCACATGGGATCTCTGTCCATACAAATACCCGATTTGATTAATCATGTGGTCTATTGAGTTGCTTAACTTTCGCCAATCCAACCCAATCATTTTTATTTGGTTCACCCTTTCAGTTTGTTATCGAAACATGCAATTATCGCAATTAATCATAACACCCAATCAATCAACACAAAAGATAACTAGATTAACATTGAATCAATTCAAAATCCCTAAAGAAAAGTTTGAACATAATCAACAATCCAAAACCCATAATTATCATTCTTATATTCATCTTAACATTCAAAGTAAAAGATTGCAAAGATGAAAAGAAAAGATCACTTAGAAGGGATCGGACGACTTGGGAAATGTAACAGCTACGAAGATGCGCTTCCTCTCTCCTTGTCTTCCTCTTCTCTCTTCTTCCTCTTCTCTCTTACAGTCTTCCAAATGTGGCAGAATGTAGAGCTCTTTAGCTTTATATCATTATGCCTTATATATTCTTTGACATTTACGGTAACCTTATAGTTTTTTTAGGGTCTGAAAAGTCCAAAATGTTTGTCAAAAACTTTAAACTGGAAGGTTGTCCACGATATCTGTCGCGCAGGCCACAATCATGGCACATTGTTTCACCTCTACCATGATCATGGCAGACTGACCATGATCGTGGCCCTTTATCCATGCTTATGTCACAATCGTGGCACATTGGCCACAAACGCGACCCTAGGTTCAGCTTCGAGTTTTCTCCGAATCATTTCCGTTCAATATTTTCCCTAAAATACTAACAAACACATCAAGGCAGCTCAAACATATACAATTAAAGCTCAATAGTATGCTCTAACCCATAAAACACTCAAAACAAAAAATATTTAAGTAAATAACAAAATCATAACTTAAACATGCACTAAACATTAAATTTACCCACTAAACATATCCCAAACTACCTACTAAAACATTATACAATTTGTAACTATCAACTCCACCATACTAATGGCCTGCAAGATCTCCATATTAAGAGTAGTGGGATTGCTAATCACTATCAACTTGTACTCATCACTAAGCACCCTCAATCTCCTTGCTAGTTTTGCGATAATGAACTCGCTAGGTAGTCTTAAATAAGTTGAATACTCTAAATGTGTCTACATCTGACAATATATATAGTTTAGGAAGAATAAATGTCATAAGGTGATGAAATTTGTTCTCTCATGTTAAGTATAAAGGGAGTGGAAAAGTAACTTTTTAATGTATCACATGGCCAAAAAATTGAAACCAGATGTCTTGGACCATATTAAAGAGTAAGCTTGCATTAAGGCCATATCATTCTAATGGTTTCTAGAATGTGCCTCCAAGTAGTCCCAATCAAGTTATGTGCTCCCAAGCTACAAACATATTCCTCAACATAGAGGCCAGTATGAATCTCAAACTAATTGTAACAGAAACTTTATTGCATACCTCCAAGATAAAACTAATGAAACTTGATCATCCTTCCAGGAGTTCATGTTGTTGTTTAACTAAAAAATACACAAGAACTTTAAAAAGAGCTTATGATAGATTGGCTCCCAAATATCAAAGTGCTCTTGCCACTTGTCAAAAGCAACAATCCTCCTCGCTTTCTTTGCTAAATTGAGCTCCTATAACACTTCGACTACTCTATAAGTGGTACTAGCTAGAGAAACCCTACTGTAAGTTATTATCATGTCATACGAGTATAGAAGTAGCTACCTGCATGGTCGAAGTGTAGTTGATGACTTTAGATCTCTTTTAGTAAATTTGCTCATTTTCCTTCCTCATATGTGGTGTCTTGCTCCTCATTGAGGTATCATCATGTAAGCTAAAAAGTAATAAATTGGCCTTCAATAAATAAGGTGAAACAAATGAACTGCTAAAAATGCATTAACCTTGTTATATAATGTTTCACATATTCATATTGCTCTAACATTAATATACGATCCAAACCATATTTCTCATTCTATAACATCATTTTTTAAAACCAAATCTATTAAATTTCCCTCCTCACTACGTTCCTATAATCCCCCAAAAGCAATAATATATTGGACCACACATATACACATCAAGGTAAGTGGAAAATGGATTCATGTAGAACATGGACAATATAACTCCATTTCAATTCATTGATAACTTATCCTTATAATCTAACAAACTAACAAAATAAGTAAACAACACTAAATAATGCCAATATAATTCATATTTAACCATTTCCATCCATAAATATCATCCAATATCATAACACAACATAAATGCATGTTATATTTCACCAAATTCTGACCCTAAAAGTCCCACAATGTTATCATAGTAGTTGTTATCCATTAGAAAGCACGTAAAGATACAATCCATAATTCATTCAAATATTGAAATTAAATTTTTAGGGAGTGTACATACATGGAATTCACATAATTATCAATGATGAAAATGTGAGAAATGCCAAGCCCTAAACAAACATTAACTTCAGTAAAATGGAGGGGGGTTTTCTCCAAAATAATGCTCCCAATAAATTAATGGCTTTGGTAAGTGAAATAATGTATGAGATGGCATGTGAAGGAAAAAATAACCTGATATTTCAGTGGCAAAGCTAGATTTAAGAGAAAATTATTGGAAGACGTAGTTTAAAAATGATGATACAAAGATCTAGAACACTTATATTACGAGTAAATATAGGCTTTACATGATAAATATTGTTATGTTCACCATACCAAATATGTTGGGTCTATGTTGAAAAGGACTTAGGCTCTACATAGGATTGACATAGTCCTATGTTTGATGAAAAGGGTAACATAGAAAATTATATGGTTCAATATTATTATACATGCTGTAAACATGGACCTAACACGATGTTTTGTTTATGCAATGAATGAGAATAAAAGAAATAGGAAGTACATCAATTGAATACGGAGGAAGATAGAGGTTGTGTTGTGGGAATGTTAGAGACTTTTGAAAATACATTTTGTTGTTCGAAAGGACATGGTCTTTACTTGGGTACATGTTAGAAAATACAATAAGGACACTGCATTGTTTTTATCATGTGTTTAAAGTAAATGTTTTTTATTTATTTCTGACACCTAAATATAGGCTTAACATGCTATACTATTTTCCTTATGTTTTGTATGAGAAATTTGAGAATCGTACCTAGTTAAGCATAGATACATATTCATGTGCATGTTTAATATAACATGGATTTGTTGTTGAACATAAGAGCTAGATAGTATATGTTAGTCTCATTTCCAAAGCTATTGCTCTATTCTTCTTTTCTACAATTTATTGCAGGTTAATGAGGTAGCGCATCGAAACACTACTCAAAATAACTAGACATATAACTATAGTAGTGGTGAGTCTATGTCGATCCCACAAAGAGTGTGTGTAAAGCTTTTGAAATGAAATAAATCGATATTTAGCTTATAGGGGGTTTGGTTTGGTTTGGTTTCAAATAAGAAAATAAAATGAAACTAAACTAATAAAAGTAAATTAAAGAAAACATTCTAAAAATGATGAAAGTGATGAATTTGTTAAGGATCTGGTTCTTTGGTTCGATCTCAGCCTACACTTCAATAAATATATTTCATTGAATTGTTATCGTTATCCTCTCCTTGAACTATTGGTCATAGATTAACAACAAGCTCTGTTAATCCCAGTTTTTCCTTAGATCATAGTTAAATAAGAAGAGCTTGATAATTAACCCTAGCTATTGTATAACCTAAGAGATGCTCTCTAAGTTTAATTAAATAGTCGCCTTACAAATGAGAAAAACAGAAAAATCTAAGCAATAATCTCACAAGTTCGGATATTTAATCTAGGTTACATTATCCCTAATTATATAATATCATTAGTTGCTACAAATGAATTCAAACACAACTATTACTTATCGTATTTAAAGTTCTAGCAATGGGTCCTTATGAAAAACAATCCAATAGAGCATTAAGAATATTCTTACATAATACCCAATCTATAAATGCAAGATAATGTAAACAATCCAAAAAGAGAGTAAGAATAACACACATTATGAAAAATATGGTTAATCGTGTTCTTTGGCATCATTGTCAACTCTGAACTAACTTCAGGATGTCTAGCCCTCCATGGATCTCTCCATAGGTGACAACCTTTATCGCCCTTGATTCCTATTCAAAACATTTAGACATTTCTCTAAATTTTCCCAAACAAAAATATAACCTCTGTCTTCACAAAAATGATGATTTTATACTAAAAAGTTGGGTTTTCGTGTGAGGTGGCAGTGTTTCACAACCATAATTGGATCTCTCACAGCCATGAAATGCCTTACAAGGGCAAAACATTGGTTGTCACGCCCATGACAAGTATGTCATGGGCGTGACATACCTCTCGTGGCCATGACAAATTTTTCATGTTCGTGAAATGCATTTTATGGCCATGACTTGTGCTAATCTACATTCCTTTTGGTATTTTCTTGTCTCCTCTTGCTCTAATCCTTCGTTCTTCCCCTATAAAAAAAAGTGAGTGTGAATCTTCAAAAAAAAGGCTCAAATATAGTGTTTCGACTCACTTTATCTCTTTTGCTTCCGAATTATACCTAAAAACAAATAAGAACTAAAGTGAGTATCTTAAACATTTTCATATCATTAATCACTAAGTGAAAAGAGTTCAATTTATCAATAACTAAGCACATATCAATTTTTCCCACACTTAGCTTTTGATCGTCCTCGGGCAAAACATCATATTCAAATTCATAGACACAAAAACATTTATTTATTTCCTATATTTCCTAAAAATACATAATCGTAAGCAAAGATGAATGACTTTAAAAAACCATAGTAATAATTCAACATTTGATGCTTCTACTCATGATCAATCAACATTCATCACCCTTAGAAATTGAGCAATCTAAAGCTAAAATTGGACAAAATGTGTTAAAACAAGAGAGATCCATAGGTATACTCAAATACCATTCATGATCATAACATTCCACAACTTTCCAAATCATTTCATTTCTCCACCACTAAGGTTCACATGTATAATCATGAATCAAAGGACTTTTCAAGGTTGTAATATAGGAAAGGGTAAGGTGAGATGTATTTGGTTAAAGCAGTATAAAAGCCATCAAGCTAGTGAAGCAAAAGTAACACTCAATGAAACATCATACACATATGCTAACATTTGAATGCAAAAATTATATTTCACAGCTCAAATTCAAGCTCTCACACCACAAACCACATCAAGCATATATCACTCACAAAAGTTGATCATAAACAATACTTTGTAACCATAATGAGTGACTCTAGAGAACTACATCTCCCTCATTCACATTATAATCAAATAACCCATTACATACAACTTTAGTAGGAGACACTAATCATGAATAACTTTGTAAAACAATTGCATTTCCTCCTAGATACTTTTATTTAGACATACTTTTTTATTCTTTTCTTTATTCTTTTTATTTTTCTCTTTTCTCTTTTTCTTTCGCTTTCCTCTTTTTTTATAAAAAATTTGAAAAAAGCTACATCAACATGGGAATTTCATTGATAAGGCATAAAATAGCATCCCAACAATTATAACCATCCCACACATATGTACACCTCCACACTTACACTCTTTTACATCCAAAATCATCAACAATCAACAAATGCACCATTAGCTTTAAAGCTTGGCTAGGACATTTGGTTTAGTTTAAAGCGTGTAATATGGTTAGTGTAAAAAGAAATGCCAATAAAGTTCAAAGGGGCTTAATAAAGGAAAATTCACATCAAGGGGTAGGCTATTTGGCTAATGTAGTTTATACAAAGAAAGAATACTTATATCATTTCCATATTCACGCATGTGATAAAAAAGTGGTCCTAAATAGAAATTCAAGGCAAAGTCAGGATGTACATGTCATGAAGGTCACATATAAACAAAAGACAAGAGACTGATATAGATGTGTCAGTCTAATAAGGCTCAAAATATCTCTAGCTTTTGTTTACCACTAGTCACTATTATTCTAAAGATAATGCACATTGACCAATCACAAGAGCAAAAGTACATGCTAAAGTTGTCATGGAATTTTCTAGTCAACTCACTTTCTAATTATAACTATACAGTCTTAAAAGCAATAGAAAACGAGAAAATGTTTATTTGTTTGTTTTATTCTTCTCTCTCTTATTTTAATTGAAAACTTAAAAACAAGTAAGAACAAACAAACTTAAAAGCATACATGCATATAAGAAAGAAATGCGAAAATGTGAAGGAAAAGAAATTAACTTCCCTTGGGTTGCCTTCCAAGAAGCGTCTTTGTTTATTGTCACTAGCTCAACTCCCTTTTCTTATGATCACGTGACAAAATTGTGATCTTCAAGTGTCACATGTGCTTCCTCCATATGAGGTTCTTTAGGATAGGGCTTAGGTTGATGATCATTCACCTCGAGTGTCTTCCTTCTCTTTAAAATTCTAATCTCTACTGAGTCCATGCACTCTGGAAAGATATCAATTGTCTCTTCACATTGTTCTTCTTCATTCAACTTCTCTAACCCACTAGGTAAAGTTAAAGAGTCAATCTTAATAACAATTAAGAACTTAGTATTTACCTTCGAGCTTAAAGATGTATCCTTTTTTGCTTCAAGCTCCTTCTCCACTTTTTCCACACAAGCAATTCCTTGAGTAGTATTCTCAAGATTCTCAAGCTTCCCTTCACTCTATAAGGCCTCTGCACTAATGTCCCTTGGGTACATCTCAGGTTGAGATAGTTGCACATCTTCACTTTGTGATGCTAGGCAGTCGATAGCTTATGCTAACTGACCCACCTGGCTTGCCAAGTTTTAGATTCTAGTTATTATTTCTTGATGGAACTGTATCATCTCCTCCTAGCAATGCTATAATTGCAAAGTAATAATAGCAAAAACATTAACTGATTCTTCTAAAAATGTACCTGAGTTTTGCTACCACACCAAATCTTATAAGCTAGAACAAAATTATCTTTCTTCTTGTTGAAATGTAAAGTTTTATTAGTGATAACATTAACTAGTTCGTCTAGAGATGGACCTGAGTCACAATAAGAAGCTACTGGTCCATGCAGGAATTGTTATGTGTCCTATATACTATCAAGGAAGTAATTTCATCCATAACTAAAGTTTGTAAGATCACTCCAAACATGGTTATAAGATTAGGAATATGAGTCATAGAAAAAATTATTTCTGTCCATGTAATTTTAATTTTTTTCTCACAAATACTAAACGAAAAGTGAAAATATCAAGAAATAAATGCAAAAAACTAATTAGAAACAAATATGTACAAAATACTAATTAAACTCAAGAACAAAAACTAAACCATCGCACTCCCTAGCAACGAAGCCAAAATTTGATATAGCGCATCGTAATACTACTCAAAATAACTATACCTACAACTATAACATTGGTGAGTCTAGGTTGATCCCACAGAGAGTGTGTGTAAAGCTTTTGAAATGAAATCAATCGGTGTTTAGGTTTTGGGGGGGTTGGTTTGGTTTCAAATAAGAAAATAAAATGAAAGTAAACTAAAGGAAGCAAATTAAAGAAAACATTCTAAAAATGATGAAAGCAATGAATTTTAGGGATCTGATTCTTTGGTTTGATCTCAGCCTACTCCCAGTTAAACATATTTCGTTGAATTGTTATCCTTATACCTCTCCTTGAACTATTGGTCGTAGATTAACAACAAGCTCTGTTAATCCCATTTTTTCCTTAGGTTATAGTTAATGTTGGGCCCCAATTCGCATTAAGCATATTTTTTATTTATTGGAGGTTTAGATTAATAAGTCCTTTTCTTTGTTAGAATAATTGGGGATTTTTAGTACTTAAGTAAGAATTATTATTGAAGGAATTGAGTTAAATTAGAATTTTAATTTTGGTGTTAGACTTGAAAAGAAAATGTTAAATTAGGCCATAAA
>JANVCL010000009.1:2407413-2420127 GCA_026546855.1 Erythroxylum incrassatum
CTAACAAATTGCCTAAAGCATAAGCTCATCGTAAGGGACTAATTTAAACACAAAAATCATGAATTAAGAGTCAAAAATTACATTAACAACCATGAAAGTGTAGCCAATTTATAGTATAAACTTGGACTTAATCATTGTGACTGTATTATTACTGTCAATTGTTTGTATGATGCATGAAGCGGGCGAACCATCGATGATGGTTCCTCACTGAGTTTGCAAAAACTCACCAAAATTTTGCATCTATTTTTTAGGTCTTGAAGAATACCCCGTTTGACACGAGAGTATGTATTCTGTAGGCAAGTGAAGGATAGAGGTCGGGATTAGTTCGCGTCTGCAGTAGTGTCCAATAGAATTGTATTCCAAAATGATACTTTGTATTTGAAATGAGCCGATGTGGTTATGTTATTTGTACATTAAATGGTTATTGTAAATTATTGTTGTTGACTGTTTGTATTAATTGAAACTGTTATTTATGAACGTGGGCATCAGAGTGTTTACTGTCTATACTCGGCTACTGCCTATTTCGCGCGAGTGACTGTTTTAAAAAGAAAACAATTATATATTGAGTTTCGACTGACTGATGTAGTACGCCACCCTCGCGGGGCACGGATTCGGATATCACCAACGATGTCGGGTTCGAATCACGCGGGAGTGGGGTGTTACAAAAATGGACCCTGAGATTTAAAGAGATCATTAAAGGATTTTACCGTACTAAGTGCTCAAGGCAACATCTCTATCATTATGATGCCTAGTATCGAAGACAATAATTTCGAGCTAAAAGCCTCTCTTCTTTTTATAATGCATCATAATCAATTTAGAGGTCCCCATACTAATGATTCGAACCTACACTTATCTCTATTTTTGGAGTGCAGTTGACACATTGAATGGTGTCTCACTTAATATCATCTAGCTAAGGCTATTCCTTTTCTCATTAAAGGATAAAGTGATAGCATTCTTATAAACCTTGTCAACATGGTCCATTAGTACTTAAGATTAATTGTCTAAATATTCCTTACAAGTACTTTCCTCTAAGAAAAATTGTTTAGATTAGGAATCAAATTATAACCTTTTCTTAAAGTGAAGGAGAATCATTATACAAAGCTTGAGAGATACAAGGATTTATTGAGGTCATGCCACCATTATGGGCTAGAGACGTGGTTTATTATTCAGACATTCTAGAATGCGTTGACCTACAACTCTAAAAACTTAGTTGATATTACTAATAGTAATGCTATTATTAATAAGACCACAAATGAAGCATATAATTTGATTGAGGACATGTCTCAAAGCCATTACCATTCTTCACCATCTCTAACCCGTGTTACCTCATTTTTCACCATCTCTTCACCAACTGTCTCTCAATTTCCAGCTTTCTTTAAAAAAAAGTACAGAGATTTTCGCTCACCCAAACCTCCCCTTACCATATTTTACAACCCACAACCATACATATAGTGCTTATAATTTTTGGAGCATTTTAGTAATTCTTTTTATACTCTCTTCATCAAAGTTTGAGCATCATTCAAGTATTTATCCTACTTAACTTTTACTTTCAATATTTCAAACCATTGTAGATTGTTTAGAGTTATGAACTATGTTTGTGTTTTAATTACCGATTTTGCATGACTTTATGGCCGCTAAATTAGATGAATTATAAATTGTATTTGCAAATTATGTTTGAATATTGTTATTGTGAATTATATTGATTACTTTACTGTAATTTATTCATTGTTTTTCTTTGTAATTGAGTGTCTAGATTAGGCCAAAGAGAGAGTGAAATTACGTTGAATTACCCATTCTTTACTTGAATTCATTTGCCACTTACCTCAACATCCTCATATTTGTGTTTAGTAGATGGTTTGATGAATACATACCTTTTAGGAAATTATGATGAAATAAAATTAAAATAAAATAAAAGAAATACAAAAGAAAAATTAAAAGAAAATAAAATAAAAACAAAGATAAAATAAAATGAAAATGAAGAGAGTAATAGCATTCAGGCTTTCCTAATATCACCGTCCCCATTCACAGAACTAAAAACTTGATTGACCTATCTTATGACAGTCAATATTGTAATAACCACAAATGCATGACATAGTTATAGCTAGTATTGGCAAGTACAGGCCGATCCTATGAAGACAATGAATACTAGTAATTACCCTTTCCCTATTATGTAGCCTAAGATTAATTTTATGTTTTTAATGAAAAGAAACTAAAACTAAAGAAAGTAAAATAAAATAGGTAACAAAATTGAACAAAGAATTAAGGAAGCACTTAAGAAATTATCGATATCGAGAACTAGTATCTAGGATTTGAATCCCTTTAATCATTTAACAAATTGATTTTTTATTATGTAATTATTTTCTTGATTTATTAGACCGTGGAGACTCCTATAGTATGCTAGTAGCTGACCTCAAGTCTACTAATAACTAATCCTAAGGTTTCTAACCGAATTACTCAGGTTAAATTTTATAGGATTACGTTACCATTTTATAAATTCCTTTATTAGGTTTGACCCTAATTCGTAAGATTTATGTCATTATATCTCTAAGGTTGCAATCAACTTGTTCCAATTATCGTGGATCTATTCGTCCTAAGATTTCTCGATCACTACGTATAAAATCAGATTATGGTTTAATATGATTACTAGAACGTAAATAAAAACAAGTAATTGGACTGCAATAATCAATCAATCCAGTTGCATTAATAAAAGAATCAAATCAATAAAGCTATTAACATAAGGATTATCTAACCTAAATACTAATTAGATGTTTAGTTATGTCTTATCGAACACGAAATCAAACATAAATCGAAAGAAAAATGAATTGAAAATAATGGGTTCATAATTCTAAATCTCCCCAATTGTCTTCTATCGAATATTTTCGCAATGTAGAGGCTTGATCTTGTTTTCTGGTGGATCTTTCGATGAAATCTTTGTGTTTCCTGCTTCTTTAGACCAAAATAGCCCTTGGAGAATGAACTCTATGTCTGGAAATCACCTCCTAACGTCTCTTCTCGATTGCCACCTTTCATTTCCTTCAAACATGTCCTTTATATTGAAATATAGGGTTCTGAGGAGATGCATGTGCTTATCTAAAAATTACAAGAATTATGAAGATGCATGGGCTCAAGGAAGTGCATAGTCATGTGCATGGCTGTGCATCCTTCCTATCTTCAAATATTCAATTTCTATTATGATCTCGTTCGAATTCTTTTACTTTTAGTTCATAAAAGCAATTATGTTATGTAAACACATTGGGAGAGGATTAAGTACCAAATATACAACAAAAGTATCAAATATCAAGCAAAAACACATCAAATATAGGGTAAAATTATGGTCGATTATACATCTATCAAACACCCTAATAAATCTTATTCCAAGTTAAGAGGACCCTTATAAAGTGTACTCTAAGTAATTTATTCAATTACATAACCATACAACTTAAAACATCCCTCTCTTTCTCATACCAATGAACAAATACTCAATATATAATATGTAACATACATAAGCACTCTCTATCCTCTTCAAGAGCTTAACAACTCTTTTGTTTGTCAATTGTGTTCTCCACCTCTCATTTGTAGACAGTGTATACTTAAAATAAACAAATATGCCTATTAGATGCATAAATTAGTTGTTACAATGGCTTGTTACTAGGCATGTTTGACTAATCAATTACGTAACTTTGGCTAGCTGGGCATCCATTAGTCAATGTATCAACTAGTTGGACCCCTAACTAAAGATATGGTTACTTTTTTTATAACCTCTAAAATACTCAATGGGCTATAGCAAGTTGATCACTAAATACACCATTGGCTATTTGATGGTTTAGTCATTGCATACTACACATTCTTTAGCTTCCCCCCTCCCACTTTGTCTAGATAACTTATCCAAACCTTTCATCTAGCCAAAAAACCCATAGAAATTAAGTTTAAAAAGTTGAACTTATAAGTCATACACTTTTTTTGAATAAAACTTAAGCAAATCTATTATAAAATTTATTTAGAGTTTTTTTAAAAATTAAAAAGTTTCTTTAAAGATCAAAACATGTTTTCTCTTAATTATGAATGGGCTTATGTATTATACCATATGTGCAAAAGATTATGCAATGAATGATACCCTAATTTGTTTAAAGTGACTAAGATAAAGTTATAAGAAGAATTTCATCATTTGTTAAAATTGAATGTGCTTGATTCCTCTTTGGCATACTAGAGAGTAGTTAGAGCATTATAAGGAAAAATAATACAATTAAGTGTATGTAACCATTTCATAAACTATATTAAGCCCCTCATTAATGTGAACAAAAGAAAGGAGGTTTTGAATCTTATATTCTTGTGTTAGTGTAGCAGTTGAGAAGAATTACTTGGACTAGATATTATAAGGACCTCTTGATCTTGCATGAAAGTTGTGAAGGATTCTTCTTTACCCATAGAAATGGATCGGAAGAAGATTGTAAGTTTTCCTCTTCACTTATGAAAAAGAAGATAACATATAAAGGCTTCTTCTTCATCTTTTGAAGGAAAAGAGAAAGTGAAATTCTTAAGCATTGTTTAAGGAATCAATGTAGTTTAATAGTTTTTTTGGACAAATCAATGTATATCAATTTTGTGTCTTTTATTGTACTTTCTATATTATTATTGTATTTTCTATTCAAATTATAGTTTCTTATGGCTACTTGAATTAAAATTTACTTGAATATTTTAAATAAGACATTCATATTCTTGGGAAATTCTTTCATTAATTCTAAATGTGGAAAAAATACACATATATACAATCCACTCGCCTCTTATGTGTCGTCTAAGAAATAATAATTGGTATTAGTGATAATCTACTTCATTGCATATAAATTTCTAATAAAATTTACGTAAAAATTACTATAACATAATTTAATTTATTTTTAATTAAGATAGTCAATTTATAGCTAAACTACCATTCCTTAAAGATGAAAATATTTTATATTAAAAAATGGAATAAAATACTTCCTCTTGATTGAAAGAGTTGATCTTTAAGGGTTTTAAGCCATACATCGCTTTTTCTTTCACTTATAAATGATAAATCCATACATTTGCATACCCTATTTAAACTTTTATTTTTCTTAAGGACATATTTTTGTAGTTATAAAGGCTTAATTAGCAATTAAGGGAATCCAAGGCCTTTCTTAATTGAAGAAGTAGTAGAGGTTGAATAACATCATAGTCGGATCGGTCTATTGACCTAACCAATTGACTACCTAATGGACTATTAAGCTTAGTTGTCCGTTACGAGCCATTCCTAAATTTTTTTATGTATTTGATGTTTTAATTTATCACCGTCAGTACTTTCCAATATTTAATTTCATATAAAAGATATATCTAAATTTTTGTACCTAATTATATTTGGATTTATGAGGATTAATTTTGAAGTCATTTTCAACCTATAATTTTTTGGGTCTAATTGTAAAACTCCTTTCAAATTATAAAACTTTTATGTTCCTATAATCACCATAATAATGAAATGTAGTGAAATATTTCTACATAAATTGTAATTATGGTCATAATTTGTGAGTGTTATATATAAATGATGGTCTTTGTAGAATACAAGTATGTGAGGAGTATACATGATATAATGTCCTTTTAGTTTGAGTTATTAAATAATATTCATTCATTTTGCTTTTCTAGATCTAGCAACATGTCCTAATATATATGCATAATGTGCTCTTAAAGCTATAGAAGTGGGTATATGAGCAACGTTTCAAGTATATATAAGTATGTGCCTTCAATATAAATAAGTTTAATAAATGAAGAGATGTCACCATAAATGTGACATTTTATTTCTAACTTTGAATTTGTTTTGCCCATCTAGCATTAAATTTAAGTTCCTTCATATTCATTAAATCATAAAAAGTGATGATTTTAGTTCACATTACTTTTTCTAAGCGATGTGATTTGCATGTTGTTATATTAATGTATTTGATGTTATCTTTCAATTTTTCCTACATTAAAGAAATAATTTTATAGTTTTAAAGGCTTAATTAGCCATTGATGGTCCATAAAACCTTTCAAAATTATAAAATTAGTCTTAGGGATAGGCCCTGTCCCAATTGAATCATTCGATTAACTTGATAGATTGACTTGTCTAGGCACACTCTAACTCAATTCCTCATCAACCACCTAACTTGGTGAGCCATTGCAAGATGATCACATTTTCTCTATTTTCATCACATTTTAAACCATCTAATTCAATCAATCACTTTAATTTTTTTAAAATCTATAGCTTATCCTCCTAAAACTTGAATATTGTCTAAATACTTCAACATCTTCCACAGTCAATTCCATATTTTATAGTAATTTTCCATTTTAATTACATATTTTTGAACATGTTAGCAACCAACACTTTATTGTCCTTAATGTGTTAGATAGAGCCTCTTTTGATAAATAAGAATTATCTTTTATTATATATATAATTAAAAATTTTATTGTTTGGCTTTCAAAATTGAAGACATGATTCTTAGGATTACAATTTGTTGTATTTAAGGATTAATGCTTCCAAAATTATGAAATTTATTTTAGCAAATAGGGTTTGGAATTGTCTCTCTTGAACTAGATGGTGTGGAACCAAATTCTCAGGATGAGTTATTGCAAGAGGCATTCAATTATTTTTCTGAATTTATGAATAAACCCTCATAAGCACTATCTTCAGTTCCTCATCTCTAGTAGATTTTATGGGATGGTTTGTCCTCTCAAAAGTTTGATTTTCTCATCCAACTCGTTTACAATCATGGAGATTGAAGAATCATTGAAGTCCCTTCATCTTAACAAAGCTTTTGGCTCTAATGGTTTCAATATGCATTGCTCTATGAAGTTTTGGCCGTTTATAACGAATATGGTGATTGAATCCAATAATGGTTCCCTGTTCACAGCCCTTAACAAAAAATTTATCACTCTTATTCCTAAGAGTGGGGAACTCCGATGCTCTTTTAATTATCAACCTATATCATGTTGCAAATCCATTTATAAGTTTATATCTATGATATTGGCTCATAGGATTTGGAAAACCATTCCTGATCATATTGGTAACTCACAGAGTGTTTATATCCCAGGTAGATCAATTGGAGATAATGCATTGATACTTTAATATTGATCAAATATTACTCTAAAAGAAATGCGAAAGCTATTTTAAATCAAAATGGATATCAAAAAGGCATATGATAGTTTGGATTAGGAGTTCATCATAAACATGCTATCTGCATTGAATTTTCAAGGTTTATTTATATAGTGGATCTCTTAGTTCATTTCAACACCTAGTTTTAATGTTCTCTAATAGCCATCCTACAAACAGATTCACAAGCTCCAAGGGGTAAGATAAGGTGATCTCATCTCATTATATCTTTTTGGTTTGGTAATGGAGACACTTAGTAGGTTGCTTCAGAAGGTGTTTAAAGGTAACAAAAGCTTTAAATATCATTCCAAATGTAGGAGATTGGGGCTAACTCACTTATGTTTTGTTGTTGACCTTATATTGCTTTCTAAAGATGACCCTAATTCTGTATCATTGCTTATGAAAGGTCTTAAAATGTTCAATAGGACGTATGTTCTTACTATTAATTGCTCAAAGAGAGGTTTATTCTTATCTCATAAGGCTTCTAATCTAGAAACAACCTTATCCTCCATCTTAGGAATTGTTAAATAGCATCTACCTTTTATGCATCTTGTCATAGCCATAATAGATGCTAGGATGGGTCTTAGGGACTACACTTGTGTTATTGATAAAATCAATGTCAGAATTGCTTCTTGGAGCTTTAGATATCTATCTTTAGCTAGTAAAGCATAACTTATCATATCTATTTTGAATTCCAACAGTATGTTTTGGGCAGTTTATATTGCCTTTCTAGTTTAAGTAATAAAGACTATTGACAAGATCCTTAATAGATTCTTAAGTTCTAATGGTAAAGTGAAAATGAAGTGGAGAGATGTTTGTATTCTCATAAAGCAAGGAGGGCTTGGATTTATTTCTCTCCAATTACTCAATAATTTTCTACTCATATAGAAACTTTAGATATTACTCACTGATAAGCAAACTTTATGGCGCAAGTGCATCTACTACACTCGAGTCCATTATAAGGATAAGGAAAGGATGAGACTTCACTTTGTTTATTGCCCTTGTTAAGGAAAAGCTTCAATTCACAATAAGAAATGTAAATAGTGGAGTTTTGTTTTTTAGTTATCCATAAGATTGCTTCAAATTGGATAATTAGGAAGAGTTTTAATAGATAGAGAGGTTATAATTTAATTCTTATATGTTTTAATTAGGATTACTTAGTTAGATTTCAAGATAGAGTAGTTATAACCATTGGATATCTAGGGTCGAGTATTATTAAATCGAGAAGGTAAGGTGAAAACAAAACATAGATAGATGTAACTCCTAAATTGTTATCCCTGATTAATTACAAATCTATTATTGCTTTATTATTTTTTAATTGCCAACTTTGTCTAGTTTAGATTGATTTATATCCAAATTTATTCTATTGTTTATCTTAAACAAAGTGAACAAAAATTGTTAGGTTACTAATCCAATCCTCATGGGAACAATACTGTTTATACTATAAAAACATGACTCGCATGCTTATAGTATAGATAATTTAAAATCTGAACAGCAAACACCTCTTCTTTATCTCCAATTTTTTCTCCTACGATTTGGATCAATTAAAGAAAAAGTGCAATATGGTTGTTCTAACTCTGAATTGATATGCTTTAAATAATTGGTTATGTCAAAATCGGAGAAGGAAGGAAAGGGACTAGGTTGCTTTCAAGATAACTCTTAATAACACTATATATGGCATATGGAAGGAAAGGAACCAAAGGAATTTTCAAAAGACAAATACTTAAGAATAAAGTCTCATTAGTGCAATTATTCAATCCAACATAAAGTAATTAATAGTTCATTATTACACCTAAATTATAATCAAGTCCTGACTGGCAACTGTCAATTATCCCTTTCGAGATAGATGCTTAGTAAAGGGATCATAATCCACACTAAGCTTATGAGAATGCTTTGATATATGGAAGTTGATATGTAGCCAAATATATGAAGCTTAATGCTCTACTCACTAATAGGCAATGGTGCTTTGGATGTGAAAAATATGTTAGCTTGATCACTAACAATGTTTTCCTTAAGGTCTCATATTGCCTCCCCTTGATTGAGCTAGCATCTTAGTAGCCTAAAAGTTATAGCTTATTTTGATCTAAACTCTAAATTCACTATTTTGAAGAATTCTTTAAATTCTCAAGACAATATATTTGTTGAAAAATGTTAAAAACTATTCAAATTTTCTTCCTCTAATGTTATCAAATAAACATATAAAAAAGAATTGTATATGTTTTATAAAGAGCACTTATTTAGGTAGTAAAATCATGACCTTTAATAAGTTAATTAAGGTATATTTTTAATTTTGAAAGTAATTTAATATTTAACTTAACTTTAATAAAATACCAATTAGATATCAACAAAATTTAATATTTTATATTTATTTCTTGTGCGTCAAATAATTTGTATTTGACCTTTACAATTTTTAATCTTTAAATCTAAGTCTAATTTAATTTAATAACCTTTTTATATATTTAAATTTTATAATATTTGTTATGTTCTAAATATTTTCATAATAAATATAATTTATAATTTCAAATATATGTAGTATTAGCAAGATTGAACTATTTTAGTTTATGCTTAATTTTTTAATTAAATATTCATACTATTATATTGATTCTTTTCAAAATAAAAAGGATAAAAATCATTAATAAAGAATTGGATTACAAGTAAAATAGTACATAAGGGGGTACCCTTCAATACATGAGATCATAAAAATTTTGTCTACTTAAAATAGAAGTTTAGAAAACATGGAAATTGAAGTAAAAAAATCAAAATTTGGATCTTCAAGTTCCCCTTCCAACATTACGAGTTCTCGAATTCTTTCCAACATTTCTAAGATGAAGATTAAGGGTACATTTTGCATAGAGTTGAACCTTTGAACATTCCTCTCTTTCCATATGGTTTGCACAATCATGCCAACAGTTGCTATATGGATGAACTTGAGAAGAGATCTTTGAGATGATAGCTATTGAATAGCATTAGAAAGTGTATGAGCTTGAGAGTTCCATATGTAGTGTAACTTGATTGATTCCCATATTTGGTTGGTAATCTCACATATAAAGAATAAATGATCCCTAGTTTTCTCAACTATTGAATAAAAAGGACAAGACAAGTTAATATTTAAAATTTTGAGGCGGTCTGTAGTGTTGGGACCAGTCTGAATGGCAAGCCATAAGAGAAAGCAAATTTTAGGAGGGAGTCTCTTGAGCCATATAATGCGATTCCACTCCACCGTTGGTTTCTTCTTTCGTAAGATATCTCTCATAATTTTATTTGAAAGATGATGGGTAGGTCGGTTGTGCTAGAAGAAAGTATCTTGAGTAAATGGATTAGGAGAGTAATGGGGTTGCAAATGTCTAAGAGCTGTAGGGAAATTCCAGTTGCTTCCTGTGATGAAGGAGTCTAGTCTTGTGAGATCCCACATCGGTTGGAGAGGAGAACGAAGTATATCTTATAAGGGTATGCATATCTCTCCCCCTCAAACGCATTTTCTATACCCTAACGCAGCGAATTCCATCAGAACTCCAAAGTTAAACGTACTTGGGAAGAGTAGTACCAGGATGGGTGACCTCCTGAGAAGTCCTGTGGAAAAACAAAACTATACGGGCTGGGCCCAAAGCGGACAATATTTGTGGGCGGGTGGTCTGGGCTGTTACAAGTATAGTATAGAGTGGAAGGTTGATAGAACTCCTTTACATGCTTATAGAATTGATAAGAAAACCCTGGCCAGACCATGTCATACCATAATGATATCAGCTTCCCATTGCCAACAGAATAGGAAAGATCATCTCAAACCAGATGTGTAAAATGTAACAATTGATTAAGAAAGCAACAATTGGAGGGCTTCTTGTATACTTCCCATGTACTACGACCCTTGAGGAAATAGGAGTGGATCCACCTAAGCCATATTGAGTTCCTGTCTTTAAGAATCCTCCAAATCCTCTTCAAAATGATTGTTTGGTTGATAAGTTTAATAGCATATATACTTAACCCCCTTATGCTTTAGGAAAACAAATATAAGACCATTGAATTTTTGCACAACCCTTTACACCAGTCGAGGAGTTCCATAAGAAGTGTTTGAATATTTGCTATATGGTCTTGATGACACATTTTGAGAAGAAGATGTGTAAGCTCCAATAAATGTGATGGGAGCTAAGGACCGAATTAATGAGCTGGAGTTTTCCTATAAAAGATAGAAATAAGTTTTTCCAGGTACTGATTCTATGATAGATTTTCTCTATAAGTGGTGTGCATTTTAGAAATGTGAGTCTTTTTGTAGAAATAGGCAACCTTAAGTATAAGATAGGTGGAAGCCTCTCTTTCATTCCCTTAATTGAAGCGATGTGTGAGGCCATATTTGAGGCTCCTTTAGAGAGAATAAATTTGTTTTTGCTAAGTTAAATATGCAGTTCTGAAGCTGTTTTGAATTTATAAAGAGCTTGCATATAAATGTCGATTGACTCTAAGTTTGCTCTACACAAAATAAGCAAGTCATTGGTAAAAGAGAGGTTAGTTAACTTGATTTTCTTACACTTCATATGATATTTGAAACCGATGTTAGAGTTCTCTTCAAGCTTGATTATGGACTTAAGAATTTCCATCCATAAGATTAAAAGGTACGGTGAGAGGGGTTTAGCCTACCTAGGCCCTTTTTCAGCTTCGAAGTAGGATGAGAGATTGCCATTAACTAAGATTAAGTAACTAGTAGTTGTCAAGAATTCTTTAATACAATTGACGTAGACCTATGGAAAACTGTATGCCTCCATCATCTTCCAAATAAATTCCTAACTTATACTATCAAAGGCCTTATGAAAATCAATCTTGATAGTGCAATTAAGAGTAGAGTTTGCTCTTGAATATTGAGAAGCTCCTGCACAATTAATATATTATCACCAATTTTTCAATTGCAGATGAATGCTCCCTAATTTTCACTAACGAGAAGAGCTATAACTATTTTTATTCTTGTTGCAAGGATCTTTGAGACGATTTTATAAAGAAAATTTGTACAGGCTATAAATCTGATGTCATTGAAGTAGTTTGGAGAAAAGGTTTTTGGTATTAAAAATAGGAATGCTTCGTTTATTTCTTTGAGAAGTACCCCTTTGGAAAAGAACTATTTCACTACATTTTTAACAAAGGTAACTGTGATATCCCATGTTTTTTTGATAGAGAAGGCCATTCAATCCATCAGGACTAGGGGCTTTCGTGCCCTCCATCTTGAAAACAGCTTCATTTATTTCCTTGTCCTTCACTTGTTTGAAGACTATGCTACAGAATAAAGAGTTTATTTTTTACAGATTAAGTGCATTGAGGATTGTAGCTAAAGGAGAAACAGAATTTGGAATTCCAAGTGAAAAAAATAAATCTTCAACAATTTCGCAGATTGTCCAAAAATTAAATTCTTCGCACAATTAAATCAACAATCACAAAAGCAGAATGCCAAAGACGCCGACGTTTGGTAACGTAGTTCGGCACACCTTGCCTACGTTTGCGAGACCCTCACCCAGATTAACTTCATCCACTGTAGTTCACAAAAATTACAATAGATCGATCTACACCAAAAGACCCAACCTATGTAATAAACCCACAGCCTA
>JANVCL010000009.1:2420227-2437792 GCA_026546855.1 Erythroxylum incrassatum
AGAGGATTTTGGTATTAAACACAGTAATGTTTTCTTTATTTCCTTTAGAAGCACCCCTTTGGCAAATAACTCTTTCAATGCATTCTTAACAAATGTACCTGTGATATCCCATATTTTTTTAATAGAAAATGACGTTCAGTCCATCAAGACCAGGGGCTTTTATGCCCTCCATCTTAAAAACAACTTCCTCTATTTCCTTTTCCTCCACTTATTTGATGAGCTTGCTACAGTCCAACGGGTTTATTTTTTATAGATTGAGTGCATTGAGGATTGTAACTAAAGCAGATATAGAATTTGGAGCTCCACTGGAGTAGGCTACAGCCTTATCCTTAATATCCTCTGGACTTTGAAAGATCAATCCCTTATAATTTGTGATGAATGAGATTCTTTTTTTTCTTTTTGCAAGATAGGATGGAGTTATAGAAGAACTTTGAACATTTATCTCCATACTTAAGCCAATTGATTTGAGATCTTTGTTGAAGCAAGGAGTTATGATGGCTAACTGAAAGCAATAATGCGAGAGAGCTAGTTTCTCTTTTGTAATAAGTGAAGGATCTTGTGGTGAAAGAGTAAGGAGTTGCTAGATATCAGTAAGTTCATTCCTTTCTTTCAAAATAACTTCTTTAGTAGAGCCCCATGAAATATGTAGAGATTTAAGCTCTTCTTGATTGCTTTCAGCTTTTGCAAAGATATGAACTATTTGGTTTCCCTAAAAAATTGAACAACACCTGCCTTACAAGCATCAATAATCCCCAGTACATGAATCAAGTAGTTGTTAAATCTAAAGGGGAGATGGTTGATGATCTTTTAAAAGATATTCATAACTTTAATAGGGGTGTGGTCTGAGAAGAGAGGGTCATGAAATATGGCATAACTGTTGGGAAATTGTGCAAGCTGTTGAGCATTAATCATTGCTCTATCTAGCTTCTTTTGAATAAACCAGTGGGAGGATTGTTTATTTGACCAATTGAACTTGTGGCCAAAATAATTCAGGTATGTTACCCCTAGAATATCTATACATTGCTTGCATTCATCTAAGTAGTTTTGAAATTTGCAATTTCCTTAAGCCTCAAACCAATATAATATGGAGTTAAAGTCTCCACATATTAACCAATTTAAGCTGGATGCTTTGCGAAAATCAGGGAGATTATTCCAAAGAGTAGTTCTTTGGAACCTAAAATTATTGGCATAGATAAATGACATAAGAATGTCAATTTTCTCATGCATAAAAGAGATTTTGAGATGTACAAGTTGATTAGTAGAGTTGAGGAGTTCTACTTGAATTTCATCAGGCGTGTAGCATAAGATGATTAAGCCATTCACATGTTATCAGTGATTAGATATGTGTTGCTAACAAGGTCCCTAAATAGATAGCCAAATAAGATTCTCTAGTTTTTTTTTTCAAGTAATCCTACAATTAGAGGCTTCTCCCTATTGAAAAAATCCCTTAAAGCTACTTGCTTTGTTGGGTAATAAATTGTTAAGTTTATATATACATATTTTAGGGTGAGTTTTGATTACTTCAAATGCTGATTATTACCTAAACTATAATATAATCCATGGGCATTGATCGATAAAATGATAATTCAACATGTAGTTACACCAATTTGATTATTATTTTACGTTTACATGAATGATAGAAATAGTTAGTGAGAAAATTAAGTTAAACTGTGTAAGTTATGTCACTAACTTTATGACTTTATTTTTTATTTTCTTCAAATCAAATTTCTTTTAACCTTTTATTAACTTTGATTTATGTTACCATTAAGATATTATATTTTTTGGAAATAAAAGCTATAAGAAAACTTTAATGTTTGATTGAAAGTAGCTGAAAAACTATTTTATTCTAGCAAGATGAGATTTATGAAAGTAATCTATTTTGCTTTTATTGGATCATTTAGAGTTATAAAATCACTTGAAATATACGTGAATGGAAGATAGGTGATATTAGAACAAAATTGAATCATTACTAAATTATAAGTTTTCAAAGACATGAGTTTTCATATTTGTATGATTTGGTTTCACCATTAAAAATTCTAGCAACATATATTTAGATAATTATAATTTTTGCCAAAGAAAATTATTTCAACTTTTGAATATTGATTGTGTAGTTTTAAGAATGTGATGTAAGTTTAATTTCTTAGGTTTCAATTTTTTACATGACGTAGCGTGTCGTAACATAACTCAAAATAACTAGACCTATAACTATATCATTCGTAAGTATAGGTCAATCCCACAGAGAGTGTTCGATTAGCTTTTGTTATGAAAAGAATTAGTGTTTAGGTTATTGGCTTGAGTTCAAATAAGAAAATAAAATGAAACTAAACTAACAAAATCAAATTAAAGAAAACATTTAAAGATGATGAAAAGTGATGACGTTAGGGACTTAGTCATCAATTCAATCGCAACTTACACACAATTAAACATACTTCATTAAATTGTTGTTCTCTTACCTCTCCTAGCATCTATTAATCATAGGTTAAAAATAAGCCTTGTTAACCCTGATTTTCCCTTAGGTCGTGTCTAATTAAGAGACACTAGTTAATTAAACCTAGCCATCAAATATCTTAGGATAAGCTCTCTAGATTTAATTAGACAACCGCATTACGAGTTAGAAAACAAATTAATCAAGGCAACAACCATATACGCTTGGGTCATTTAACTTAGGTTATATTATCCTTAATGACTCGACACCAATTGGAAACACAAAAATTATGGTTTGTATCCCTAATGATCCGAAACCATTACTTCACACAAATAAATCTCAACATAACAATTATGGATTATATTGAAAATTCTAGCAATATCCAAACACAACAATTACAGATCGTGTTTAAGTTTATAATAATGGGTTCATACATAAACAATCTACCAATAATGAGAATAAAGATCATCCATACACAAAAACCTAAATCCATAAGCCTAGGATAACATAATCAATCCCTAAGAGAGAAAGATCGATACAATTAATGAAAAATGCTTAAATGGGTTCTTCGGAGTCGATATTACCTCTGAACCAGTAACGGGAAGCTAGCTCTCTATAGGTCTTCTAAGGAATGGAGTTTTTCCCTTTTTCTTCTTCAAAACTGAGAGTTCACACCCAAAGCGTTTCTCCTAAATGAAACATGCTTGTTTTTTACTGCAACACGGTGTTTTTATACTAAAAATTAGGGTTCGAGTGAGCTGGCCATTTCTCATGGGTGTGCATGATGGTGTCGCACCCATGAGACATCTTAGTTGAGGTTCATGACTGTGAGCCTCATTTGCATGTTTGTAATCATATATGTTAGAAGAGAATTAATGTTAAAAGTTTGATATTTAATGGATATTAAATATGTACTAGTGCCAATATAATAAGTATTCATAAAAATATGAATACTTATTTTAATAAATTAGTTTAACTTATACAATTTAAAAAAATAGCCATGTAAAAATTCGTACATGAAAAGTAAACAAAATATAATCATTTCAGAGAGCATCAATGAAATAACGGATTGACATAATTAAGGTTATTGGAACAATAATATAAGTCAAACTCCTCATTTGCATGTTTGTAATCATATATGTTAGAAGAGAATTAATGTTAAAAGTTTGATATTTAATGGAAATTAAATTTGTACTAGTACCAAATATAATAAGTATTCATAAAAATATGAATACTTATTTTAATAAATAGTTTAACTTATACAATTTAAAAAATGGCCATGTAAAAATTCGCACATGAAAAGTAAACAGAATATAATCATTTCAGAGAGCATCAATGAAATAACGGATTGACATAATTAAGGTAATTGGAGCAATAATATAAATCAAACTCATTTGATATTAATTCATTGATAAACCGAAGTTTATACCACAAACAAGTTTCAGTTTGTGCAAGCCAAATTAAATAAGTTGTATTATAGGTTCAGATAGGAAGTTCAAACCGCAAACAAAAACCCAAATTAAACCAAGTTCAAAAAAACATAGTAAAAAATAAATTCACTTACCTTAACCGACACGCAGAGAAGGATCTTCCTGAAGTATATGAAAGAAGATGATGACGAAGCTAGAATGAAAAATATAGAAACTTATACAAATTTGATTAAAATGCGTGCAAATTCGTTATTGACATTGTAAAAAATATAAGGAAATAAATGTCATTTAACTACCTGCTAATGCTTCTCTTTAATCTCGTTCGAAATAGAAATATTGCCAACAAATGAGTTCCTATAACTAAGAACAAAATTGTTAATAGTTTAGAAAGCGGGATATATTAAAACAATCATATAAAACCTATTGAGCATAGTTTAGAAAACGTGAAATTTTTTTACCAGAGATTAAAAAATTGTAGCTCATATTAACTCCTTTTCTCAATAAGAAGCCTAGAAGACCTAAAAAGCCTAGAAGAAGGGATGACAGTGAAGAACGATGAAATTCAAACATATTGAGTTAGGTAGGAGCAATTATAAGATGACAAGATAAATGAAAGAAACATCTTGATAGGCAAATCTTATATCAATAAGGTTGGAAAAATGTGCCCCCTGGTGAACCTTATAAGAGAGATACTAACCATTTTATATTAAGACAGTAGATGCATATAAATTTAGATGAAGAAATTTCACTTAGACAAAAATAAAGGAGAATAATAATTCTATTATTATGACATTTGCGTTTTAGTAAGGGTGTTGACAACATTATATCTATATGTCGAACCTACAAATTGATGAAAATTCCATGTCCAATGGAGATTCATAATAAAGGAAACAATAGCAATGTTTCAAGTTCAAGAGAGGTTTTCTAAGCGAGAGCCCAATAACTCAATTGACCATATTCAATCAACAGATGGTTATATTGTTTCTTGAAAAAAAAAAGGGTATGGGTTTTGTGAAAGAGTGATGACTTTTTAGGAAACCAATAAAAATGTTGCATAAAGCATAATTGAAGTTAATAGATCTACACTTTTATACATAGTGCAAAACTTGATAACATTACAGGCATGGTCTCAAAAATTGATAATATAACGTCATTTTCACTCATAGGGGTGGTTTGCAAAGGGTAAATTAGATGAATAATTAGGTACTTACAGGGACTAACTACACTAACTACCAAAGCATATAAAAATACTCAAAATACAAGTTAAATACTCTCAAAATTATGCTAAGAACTTTCACATATGCAACTTGAATCACTTCACAATAATTCACATAATGATATTTTGGATCTTATACAAACATGCTCATATAATCATTTAATGAATCAAAATTATAAGGAAAATCAATAAAAATTAATAAGTGTAGCTTGTATTGTGGTTCATATGCAAGAAAAAGAAGGCTAAGGCTTAAATTTGTTAACTAAGGGAGATCAAAACTACAAGTCTTTTCATGAATTCAAAATGGTTAGCCTAAATTTCCTTATTATTTCAATGTATCTAGCTAGTCCAATGATATGTTCTCAACATGCATAAAAAAAACAAGTTGTAGAAATATCACTAAATTTAGAAAATGGAGCTTAAAATTTAAATGCTTATAAGCTTAAAAGTTCACAATTTCAAATAGCATGTATTGGATCATATTTCATTTTTCAAAAATCAATCATCATAAACAATTAATCAATATTTTGTAGGGAAGATATCAACCATTCATGCATGTTTTCCTATTGCAATTCAATCTAAATCAATGATTCACGAAAACGCAAATAATTCAAAAGCAAATTTCAAAAGAAATCGAGATGCCTAAAAAGATAAGTCAACAAACAAGACCTAAACCAAGCTTCAATTTAGCTAAAATTATAAAAGTAAGAATAAAATCATCAAATAAGGCTAAACACTAAAAAAATATTTGATACATTATCCTTAAGCATCAAATAAGGCTAAATCATCAAATAGGCTCACCCATTAACTCACTCTCTGATAGAAATCAACTTCATCTTCACACATTAACAAAATTTTCAAACAAAAGGCATTTCATCAAATACCTAATATCCATCAACAAATCATCCCAACTTCACAAGCATTTCTACTTTAAATGTTTTTATCTATTCACAAAATACTTGTACATACGAAACAAAATACTCAAACAGACTTAAATCAAACCACGGTGAAGCTTTATACCTCCATGAAAATGCAACAATGGTGGGAGAAGACGACGAGCTTTTGACACACCACCAACTGAAAAGAACGCCAATGAAAACACACCAGAGAAGAAGATGCAACAGGGCGGAGAAGAAGAAAGAAGGAGAGCCGATAGTGGGGGGAGGGATGTCTCGGGTGTGTTTTAACGTTACCAAAATGCACTAAACGACGTCATTTTCGTAACGTTGAAACACGCCCAATACATCCCTGCCCCTAACTGTTGGCCTAAGCGATGTCGTTTTGGTAACGTTAAAACACACTCGAGACTTTAAACCAAATGACGTCGTTTTCTTTAAGTTAATAACGTTCAACCGCAACCAGACGACAACATATAGGTTGGAAATTTACTTACGAAATTTTCCGTCAGAAAAGTCAAAACTTCATTATCCCGCCATCAATTCCCACCTTAATTTTCGAGGTATTGTTTCTTTACTAAATTATTTTTCCCATCAAATTTTTCGATGGACTAATAAAAATCGTTGGTAATTTGCAACAATTTGTTTTCTGTCATTATTTTTTTGTCGCCAATTCCTATTTTCCTTGTAGTGATAGGTGCCAGCCCATGCAAAATGAGTCATTTGTCACGTCCATAACACCTTTTTGTCACATCTCATGACTGTGATAAATCATGTATGGTCATGAGCTGGTTCAACACTCTTTATACTCTTCATTTTATGTATTTCTTTTCTTCTCTTGCTACAATCCTTGTTCTTCTTGCTCCACGAAGACAAGTGAGTTTGATTCTCAAGAAGACGACTCAAATATAGTGCTTTTGACTCATGTTTGCTCTTTTCCTTTCGAATTGTACCTAAAATCAAATATGAACTAAGGTGAATATCTTAAGAATTTCATATCATTAATCACTAAGTGTTATAGAATAAATGTATAATCAGTTAAGCATATATCAATTTCCCCCACACTTAGCTTTTGACCATCCTTGGGTAAACATCATAATCAAAATCGTATACCCAAAACATTTACTCATTTCCCATAAATATATATAGTCATAAGCATAGATGAATAACTTTCAAAAATCATAGCAAAAAATCAACATTCATCATGTCTACTCATGAACATTTAAAATTCATCACATTTAGAAACTAAGCAATCTAAAGGTAGACTTGGAAAATGTGTTTAAATAAGATAGATTCACAGGTAGACTCAAAAACCATTCATGATCATTACATTCCACATCTTTGCAGATCATTTCATTTCTCCACCATTAGGATTCACATACATAATCATGAATCAATGGACTTTTCTAAGGTTATAATGTAGGCAAGGGTAAGGTGTTATGTGTTTTGGTTAATGTAGCATAAAAACCATCAAGCTAATAAAGCAAAAGTAACACTCAAAGAAACATCAAGTGCACAAGCTAACATCCATTCAAAACTAGGTACCATCAACTATGATGAATGCAACAACTATGCTTCACAACTCAAATTTGTGTTCTCATACTGTAAACCACATGAAGCATAACAAATTAGAAGGAATCACTTGTAAAAATCATTGAAACTATAAAGATTGATCCTTCCAAAACAACATCTACTTAATATGCATCATACTCAAATCACCCATTCAATATAACTTTAGAAGGAGAAACCAATAATTAAAAACTTTTCAAAACAAATGTATTTCCTCCTTGATACTTTTATTCGAACATTTTTGCTTTTCTTTTTTTCTTTTGTTTTTCTCCTTTTGTTTTCTCTTTTTATTTTATTTTTATTTAAAAAATTGAAAGAAACTTCATCAGCCTTAGAATCCATTGACAAGGCATAAAATGACATTTCAACGATTATAACAAACCTAGATATATGCAGACCCCCACACTTATACTTTTGTGCATCCATAATTAGCAACAATCAACAAATGCTTGATTATCTTTAAGAATTGGGTAGGACATTTGGTTAGGTTTAAAGAATTTATTATGTTTAGCACAAAAAGATAGGTTAATAAAGCTCAAGGGACTTAACAAAAGAAAAAAAATCACATTTATAGGTAGGCTATTTGGTTAATGTAGCTTATAAAACAAAAAATGCGTATATCATTTTCATGTTAATGCATGTGATAAATTATTTAACCTAGGTTATGTTATCCCTACTGATTCAGAACCATTAGTTGCACAAAAAAATCAGAAAAATAAGGATTACATATTGTATTCGATTCTAGCTATGGGTTCATACTTGAAAACAATCAAATATAGCATTCAATTATTCTTACACAATACCCAATTCACTAAACATAAGATTACATAATGAATCCCTAAAGAGAGTAAGAACAAAAAACATAATGAAGAATATGCTTAACCAGTTTTGTTGGCGTCGATGCTACCTCCGAACCGACGTCGAGATGTCTAGCCCTCCATGGGTCTCCAAATGGATGGAGTTTTGCCCCTTCTCCTCATCTTCTCTCGAAACCTCTCTGTTGGCTGTTCAAATTTTCCCAAACAAAAAACATTTCCTGCCTTTTGGACGTCGAATCTCTTTCTTTTTATAAAGTTGGGTTAAAAAATGTTGAGGTGTCTATCTTCTCACGATCGTAAGAGGGCATCATATTCATTTTTCATGAAATTGGTTTATATATATCTAACTAAATTATGGTATGGTTAATGACACTAAATGGTTTGATTTTTAAAGATATTTCATGATTATTATTGAATGGTAGTTATGGCTTGCACACCTCAACGTTATGATTTTCTATAGAATTACTATGGCATTGTTAGGCTTATTATCATATCTACTAAGGAGGCACATATTGAGAATGATAAAAGAGCCTAGTGTGCATAATCCCTTAGTCTAAAGAGCACATTTTAATGGAATGATTATGGAAAGTGACATTACTTACATTAAGCAAATATTTTTACATCTCCTTGCCTTTGACGAGAGAACGTAAGTAGATATTTTCATAATGTATTGAGAGCAGTTCTAGAGTTATGGGGATCTATACTCAAAGTCCCTAAAACTATCCCTGAGAATAGCGTCGATGAAAGATGGTTTTGGTTTAAGGTAATAATATTCATTTGTGGAGTGTTATTTAGTATAAAATTTACTTTTGGTTGATAATGACTTAATATGATTTCTCTAAATTCATAATTGCATAAGAGCTTTAGCTGGTACCTATATTAAGGTAAATGTACCACATAGTGAAAAAAGCCCGATATCATATTAGGAAGAAAGAAATTGCCACAAATGTCTTATGTGTGCATTTTATGGAAATGAAATTTTTATATGTGCTCCTTGGTTCAGATGGTTCAACTACTGATGGTAGGGTGCTTCGAGATGAATTATCAAAAAGAAAAGGATTAAAATTTCCTTGGGTTGATATATTCAATATTATATATCCAAATCAATTTTTATATATTAAAATCATGTGGTAAATATATTTAACATATTATGTAATAGGTTAAATATTATCATATTGGTGTTGGATATAGAAACTGAGGGATTTCTTGCACTGTAAAGTGGTCAGCAAAATCATCTTAATGAATAGAGATCAGGACATCAACCAAATACTTAAGAAGATTATTTCAATATTGAAACATTCTAAAGCTAGAAATGTTATTGAAATAACATTTGGATTACTAAAGTTAAGACGTAGAATTTTAAGATGCCACCCATCTTGTTCAGGACACTCAAACTGATATCGTATTAACTTGCTATTACGCGAATAAGCTTATTCGTGAACATAAGAGGAAAGATGCACTAGAAGAAGAGTTTGAAGCTTTACTAGAAAATAATGACCTTGTTTATTACATTAATGATATTAAAACATCTAATCCATAGTCTACAAGGAAAGATACTTTAGCAATGGAAATGTTTGTGTTATAGAGAACTAGAAGAGGTCTTTGGAATTTGTTATTAATGATTTATATAATTTATTTATCTTTTCTTAAAAATTATTTTTTATTCATGAATATTGTTTATTTCTTTTACATATGTAACGTTTTAATTATTTTATTTGTTTTCACTTTTGTTATAATTTTTAATTATATATGTCTTATACATGGAATCTAAAAAAATAGAAATAATATGCAATATATACTTATTCAAGAAGAAAGAAAAATCAAATATATTGGAAGGATGAAAGAATGCTTGTCGATATATTTTATGATCTATAGGCACCATGTGGAAGAGTAGTTATAATTATAAGAATGGATACTATGTTGAAATTGAAAAGTGAATTAAAAAAATAATGCTTGAAATTATTCTAAAAAAACCTCATATTGAATCCAAAGTTAAAATTCTAAAGAATGTACTTGGATACATAAAATTCTAAAGATAATTTGGATAGGAAGATGAACAAAAATGGTGATTGGTCATAAAGACATTTATATGGGTTAGGAAATAGTACAAAATTTATCTTTTACTATTTACTTTTGTATTGTAATTTATTATTTTTGCAAATAATTATTTATGATAGTCAAATATTAGAAATGATGAAGAATGTGTAACTTAAAAAAATTTAACATCACCATTTGAACCTAGAAAAAAAACATGGATCCACTCCATGTTTTTTGGATCAAAGGAATAATATAAAAATATTGGTTGAGTCTAAAATTTGTTTTGTCATTAAAAGATATTTTTAAAAAAGAGCATTTACTCTTTCTGTGGGTATTATACTTAGTATAAGGCAATAAAAAATGCACAATTCAGGATATTTTTCTTTATATCCAAATACACTTAAACTGTTGTAAGTTTTTTTTTTCTTCTATTGCCTTTATTAACTTTATTATAACATTTTCATTCTCAATTGATCTTAAACCATCTCCAGATGATTAATATGAGAATTTTTATATAAATTCCCATAGTTATATATACCCTATCATCTTAGCGTTGAATATAAACTCAATTAATATTATCTTATCCACATTAGTGCCATAGTAATCCATCTCTCCACCCTCATATCTAACATTTGGAATAAACTTGAAACATCTACTATTAAGCACACAAACTAATTTAGATTATAACTGGTAGGCATCTTTCAACTAGTACCCATAGGAACATTAAAACAAATTAGCCATATTATTAACTAATTATCAATTATTAATCTTAAATGTATGAAGATTAATCCTTAATATATTTAGATAATTAAAAGGGGTTTTAGAGGGTTAGTAATGGGTTTATTTCACACATTTTAATTTGTGCAAGTTTGATTATAAGTCAAAAGCTTCTATCATATCAAGCACAAAGATAAGAAAAACAGAACAAAATTTCTTCCAAGAAGAAAAAGGAGTAGTCCTTTTTTTTAATCTCTATTTATAGTAAAAAGAATGTAAATATACTTAAATTCTTCTTCTAAAGCAACTTTTTCACGCTTATTGCCAAAAATGTTTAAACAAATCCCAACTTATAGCTTTAAGACATGGTTCCTAATTATCTAATATTGGTAGCCATTAATGGAGATAAATGTTTGTTATCACCATCTATAAACATTTCGATTAACTCGAGATATCATTGGCTATGTGGTATAACCAAGACACGTAGTTTGTTACAAAACGTAAATTATGAAAGCTTCGTCCTTTTCTTATGCTTCATTAGTTTTATTCACTACAAATGATGATGATAGAGGCTGCAGATGATAATATAAAGCACATAGAAGTTAATAATAACTTAGAAAACCTAGGGATATAAATTATATTAAATTTAATATAGACCATAGTTAACTAATTGAAGCACGGTAAGTTGACAGAATAATCTGAAAAACATAATGTTCTTAGTTGTTTACAAAAACATTAATCCAACATTTGTAAGATACAATTACAAAATAATATATAGTGACTTCGATAGTAGAAAAAAATTGAATTCAAATCCTCTTATTGTATTAATAGTTTGGTATGTCGCGATGATTTAAGGGGTCGAATGATTTTACTTTTATTTTTAAGTTATGCTTTTTAATTTTCATTTTTAGTTTATATTTTGCTTTCAAATAAAAATAAAAACATGTTTAGTTTTTAATGTCAATGTAGTTATATTTTGTTATCATTGATAATAATTACATATTAGAAAAAATCTAAATTTAAATTATTTTTAATTAAATTTATTTTAATATCTTATATATTTTTATTTTATTAAAATAAATAATTAAAATAACTGTTTCTTTATATGTTAATATTTATTTTAAATATATTTTAACTATTAAATCAAAATTTAGTTGAAATTTATATATTTTGAAGAAATTTTAATTATATTTATATTTGTTAATAATAATTTAATTTGATTACAAAATTTAAATAAAATTATTAAGTAGAATTAAATTATTCATAATTCATATTAATAATTAATTAGTTAATTAAATATATAATATTAAATTAAAATTTTCAGAGTTCTTGTTAATAATGAATATATTAAATAATATATATCTAGTTGACATTAAATTAGATTTTCATAATTTTTGAAAATTGGAAGAAATCAAAACTAAAAACAAAAATTATAAAACTCAAACAAATAAGACTTTATTATTAAATTTGAAAACAACAACAGAAAATCAAAAATAAAATTAGAAACAACAAACCCAAGTAAACTCTTAATGCACCTTGGTGAGTTTGGCACTTTTAGGTATGATTTGTAGTTCCATAATATCTTATTCTATATACATATATAGAAATTGACCAGGACTTCCCGGTTGACCAACCTCTTCTCCTTATCTCGATGATATAGACGGAGGTTAGTGGAATTTTCTCACCTCACCAAGTACGGGTTGACCTACCCTCCTCAGTCGTGCGCCTCATCCGATGCCAAAAATTTCCAAAGCGAAGATAATCATGCATCCCATTACATTCTAGGATTGACCTACCCTCCCTAGTCGTGCGTATCATCCAATGCCAAAATTTCCCAAAGCGAAGATAATCATACATTCCATTACGTTCGGATTGAAAACTATTTTGTTGGGTTGGGGGCTTTTTGGAGATCAGATCCTCTGTTCAGTTTTACTCTGTCTTATGAAATCTCAGTTATTTATTTTGTGGGCTCCACGTGAAACTCATGTGGAATTCACATAAATAAACGGCTGAGATTTATTAGAAACAATAAAATACCATAATATTAAACAGGAGATCTAAACTCTCCTTTACGTCCCTCCTCCATCCTCAAGAAACTGGAGTTGGACTTGGTTATTTTCTTGGTCAACCAATAACCACTCGGTGGGATATTGATCATGCATAAATTTATATATAAAAATAATAATGTCATGTCTGCAAATAACGAACATTCTTTTGAGCATAAATGTAATCATGTATCATTGTGCGCTAATTATTCTAGGGTATTGCAATATGCTGCTCATGAGACATACCTCTGAGAAGATATTGTAGACAATTTTTAAAAGGAAGCGAGCTGATAACAACCACCTTAAAAGCTATGTACCTTTTTATTAGGGGACTCTTTTCGTTAAGTTTTTCTATATTCAAGACGAAGGTTACACAGGCTCTTTAATTTTGTTCATAAAAACATGTCTGGACATCCATGAACTCCCTTCAGGAGCTGGTGGACATATCTAAGTATACAATGTTTGGAAAAAGAACTGAAGAGAACATCATCAATTCGAATGGATGATCATTAATATATTGACGTTAGAATATACTCATCAAACAAAGCCGTACATCTATAATTGTCACATGAAGTAAACCACTAACTTGAGACCAAATAAAACCTGGCATAGCTTTGAACAGAATAGTTTTGGTTGTTGAAGTTCTGATTCATCCGTTTCTTTCCTGCAGCCTGCAAAGCGTAATTTGTTTGAAAAATGTAAAAGTTCCTATTGGAAAGGTTTCCGTATATAATTAGGCAGCTATTGTCGACATGTTAATCTCAGATAGACCCCACCTAAATAGAGAAGCTAGCACAAGTGAGAGTCCCCCCTTGAAAAAGCCAAAACCTTTGTGATAGATACAGGCACTAACAACACCACCACCAACTTGTCAACATCAAATAGCAACCCACCTTAAAAAGCTTTCATTGCCTTCCCCTTCTCTAAACTCAGCTAGAATCTTAACACACTTCCCACATCCCACACCAAGGCTCTTATCTGGCAGATGTGGCGATCGTTGGCGAGACTTGGATTGAACATGAGAAACATTAGGAAAAGCCCCAGAGTTGCGGATGAAAGCATGTTTAGAGGCATGAACATGATTAATGGGACTGAATATCCAACCTTGGTGCCTGAAATGGACAGGCCACATAGATGGAATGCCTTTTCTGCCATAATTAGCATTGTTCTCGCACCAATTTCGATCCTTTCTTGCTTTTCTCAACCTCATGTAAACGGGGCAGATGGCCTCTGGCTGTCTGGAGAGTTTGAGCAGCTATCAGAGATGAACCATCTCATGGTTAACGACAGCATGCGCTATGCCATCCTCATGTAAATTTTATGTAAGTAAAGCACTCATGGAGTGAGCAGTTGGGAAATTTTGATCTTATCTTGTCTAAGTTTCTTGAACTTGTTGGATATATATTTTCCATTAATATCGATCTCGGTTGTGGATTACTATCCGGTTTTGTCTTGCTCATATATCTCCCAGTTCTTCTGGTACGCTTCAAGTTCAGAAGTACCAACAAGCGACTAGGCTCTAGTGATGAGTTCCATGTTAATTACAAGCTGGTTTTTTTCCGCTTCTTGCCTTTGTGTTGTGTGTCTTGTTTGAGAATCACAAACTTTCCATCTACAGTGAATTCAATTAGATTTTTTTAGAATAGGTTTACAGTGTCAATTCCAAATAGGAAAATACGTAAAGCAGGTTGAAACTAGAGGGGGTTTTTATGTTCACTCTTTGAATGAAAATTGTTGATTTATTTATATATCACCAGTTACATCTCTATTCTGGAATCAAAAGTCCTTGGTGTATGTTATGGAGCATATTTACTAATTGAATTTCCAGGAACCGTAAGATATATGATGGATTGACATGAGAAGGACATATGTTGGTGGGCATAAATGTATACTCCACTGTTAAAGTTTATAAAAATGTGTAGTAGTCTTCTCTGCAGCATATGTAGGTCTTGTCATTAGCAACCAAAAAGCATGATATTCTTTAACCAAACCTTATTTGTTTCCTGTAAAGACATCGGAATAAGTTCCACTAAGAACGTATTACAAGCCTCCGCTTTATCAAACAAGAGCTATCCTTCCAAGCCAACTCATTGATTCCTCCAATTTTATTAGCCGACGGTTTGTTTGGTTATGTTTTCGCTTCTTATTTCCTGCATTTGCTTTCATTATTGTCTATTTTTCCCAAGAACAGACGTATGCTTTGATAATCCACCTCATTCACAGAAACTTGATTAACGTCGGTGGTAATCATGAGGGAGGAGCTAATGACAAATGAGATAGTGTGAGGTGTTATAAAATGAAGGGAGAGGCCCAGAAAGACAAATTAGTGGCATGATGCGGTTGGGTTAATGTCCATATTTTGTGCGACATAGTCAAAAAGTGATGGTAATGGGAATGGGTAGTAGTACTAGTGCCCGTGAACCTTACCCTTCCAATTTTAGTGGCTTGAACAATTGTTTCCTTCCAGATATTGAATGATGAATCTCCCCTGATGACGCCAAAGAAATGAGTTCAAATCTTCTGCCTAATATTACTCTGTCTTATTCTGTTTTATGAAATCTCAGTCATTTATTTTGTGAGACCTACACGAGATCTATACGGAACTCACACAAATAAATGACTGAGGTTTATTGGACACAATAAAACACTATAATATTAAACAGAAGATCTGAACTTCAAAGAGACCAGTAAATTTTCTTGTAGTCTTACCACTTAAACACTAATCATTGTTCTGAGGTTGAGGATATGATATATAGTAGTCGCTAAACTGGGCGATGAGCCTTGCCTTTTATTTTTAATGTCTTCGAAATATATTTATTATGCTGCTATTTCTAATAATTGCAGAAATGAAAAACAATCTGAATTGACAAGTTGTTGATACAACGAGATAAGATAGATAGCTCCTCAATATTTGTAACAAAGACAAGCTTTACGGCTCAATTCTCACAATATTATCACCAGATTCAATACAATTCAATTATTAATAACCCTATATGGCTTAAAATTCTTATTTATAACTTTTCTCTTCGTGAGTATTAAAACCACTTATTAATAAATATAAAATGTTGGTGATCATAACCTTTTCCAGAAGAATAATTCTTCTATTGCTTGAACTTCAATTAATCAAAATTTGTAAACTTTAGTATTAATAGTAAAACCATAGTTAGCTAACAAAAAAATTGATCAACCACATTTGATCAGTCGAATTTCCTAAATTGATTGAATTCTAAATTTTTGCATACAGAACCCGATAAGGTTTGGATGGCTCAACTTGATTATTTATTTTAAAAATTATAAATAAAAATGACATCTTTTTTTCTACAATTTTAAGCTTCAAACCGATTTAGACTAGGTGAGGACTGAGCATGGTTTTAGTTCTAGTTTGGGTGATGGTCCACCAAACAATCAGATTTAGCTAAACTGAAAAAAGAAGGAGGTGAAAGTTCGGAGAGGAAAATGAACAAAGGGAGTGAGAATTCATAGTCGGGTTAGTAAGCTGAAGATGAAGGGGGTTAGCTCATTTCAAAATAATGACATCGCTTACTTTTATGATTAAACGATGTCATTTTATTAATCAAGATATATTTTGTTAACTACCGCTGACATGTGCTAATAATAAGGGTATCTGGACACGTGCCATGCCACATCAACAAACATAACGGAGAAACTAATATCGGGTTAGAATTGAAAAAAAATTAAAAATTTGAGTATTTTATTGCCTTTTTTAAAAGTTTGGGCTATAATTACAAAATTGACCTAAATTTGGGGATTTTTTGTAATTAACCCTTTAAAAAATTAAAAATAAAAATGATGTTTTTTTTCTAAAATTCTCAAATTTAAGTCGATTTAGATCAAATCAGGTCCGAGCTTATATACCATACCAAAAGGTGTTGGTTTTAGTTTTAGTTTAGGTTTAGATATTTCAGTTGGATCTTTTAAGAACTAGATCAATTTTCCTAAATTTGATAAAAATTAAGGTTTAAGTTTAGGTTCTTCCAAACTTTGAACTTCAACCCTTTCTTTATCATTTTTGAAAAATGGGTCCTACTTTTCTAAGCCTGGCAAAACTGCTATACAATTTACGATATTGACCTAATTATCAAATAAAGTGTATATCTATCCTACTTCACCTTGTTTTAAATTATTTGACCTTCTTGCGAGACCTTGCCATTTTGCTTGTCTTAGTATTAGATCTAAAAGAGCCATGCCTTGACCCACTTAGAAAACATAAACAGAGATAAGTACATAAATACAAGCTCATGTGTTGGTTTATGTCTTACAGTCAATCAGTTAATTATTGTTAGATCCCGTTTTCGAGACCCAACTATCTTACTCAAACATACATCTGTTGGACCCCGCTTGATTCTGGAACCCAACTCTTGCTAAAACATAAAACGTGAGCGTGTTACCTT
>JANVCL010000009.1:2452090-2462572 GCA_026546855.1 Erythroxylum incrassatum
TCCTTCTTTCCATGGTGTACTTCTTTCTTTCTTCATTTCTTCCACCACGTAATTCCCTCTTTCTATTTTTGAGTAGTCCTTTGAATTTTCTCAAGTTTCTAGCATAAAGTGCTAGTTCTTCATCTTCTTCCTCTTCATCTAATTCTTCATCACTTTCATCAAGAGAAGAAACATTAGCCTTTAAAGCAATTGATTTTTGTGACTTACCTCTACCTCCTCTTGATTTGAGAATGATCTCATAATTTAAGAGTGATCCCATCAAGGCATTGAATTCCAATCGATTGAGATCTTTAGACTCCATAATGGCAATTACTTGTGAGTCCCATTCTTTTGGCAATGAACGAGGGATCTTTTTCACCTTCTCGCTATCCATCATGTGCTTTCCAAGGTTGCCTAAACCATTGATAATTTCTGCAAAACAATCAAGCATAGTGGAAATAGACTTACCTTCCTTCATGACAAACATTTCATAGTCATGGAGAAGCATGTTGATCTTTGTTTCTCGAACTTGATTGGTTCTTTCGTGAGTGATGCGTAGTCTCTCCCACATTTCTTGAGCGCTAGTGCATGAGTTCATTCGATTTTTCTCCTCAACGGTGAGAGCGCAATATATCAACTTCATGGCTTTTACGTTGATGTAGGCTTGCTTCCAATCATTATCATCATATTCCAGCTCCGTCTTTACCTCACCATTTTCATTCAATGGAATGTGTGGACTAATGATTATGATCTTCCAATACTCCACTCCCTCACTTATGATGTGGTATTTTATAACATTTTTCCAAGAAGAATAGTTAGTACCATTAAAAAGAGGACGACGATTATTTGTTTTACTTTCTTCCGTTATGTTGTTGTGTGTTAAATTCACCGCCATCCCTGGATTTTTCTACTTTGATGCCAATTGAAAACAATCTAGAAGGGAGTTGAATAGATCTTTTAATCTTTTCGCAAAGTGCTACAAAATAGAGAATTAAAACACACGAAACAAACAAGCAAATTGAAATGTAAAAGAGTAGAGAAGAGACGCAAACACAGTGTTTATAGAGGTTCAGTGCTAAGACCTACGTCCTCTACCTAAGCTCCTATTTAGGATTTTGACAAAGATCTTTACTACACACTTTTTAGTTCAGTGAGAACTCTTTCAACTCAACTTGACTTCCGGCTCAAGCTACACCTTAAAAATGATTTATTTTTCGGCATAAATCCTACCTCCCAAGTGATTCTTCTCTAATGACTCAGCTCATAATAATAACAATAATAGAAATGAAGTAGTAAAGCTCAGTACAACTGAATACAATTAGAATATGCTAAGAGAAAATTGAGAGTGATGTAAAGATAATTTTGAGCTATGGTAAGTATGCTTCGCTTTTGGACTTCTGTAATCAATCCTCTAAAGTTTCGTCCTTTATTTGCAGGCTTCGAGACATTTTTAGACGTTGTAGAACTCTTCTAGCCGTTGTAGAACTTTCCTAGCCATTTTATGAAGATGTTCTCCCGTTTGAAATCAATTTACATAGTCAAATTATGTTCAGCTACAACTGATAGTCGACTAGTCGGTATGTAAAAGTCGACTAGTACATTATAGTCAACTTGTCTTCAAGAATTAGTTGACTAGCACTAATGTTTTTCATGAAACTTTTTGCTTCACTCTTTTAATAGTTGACTAATATGATGATAGTCAACTAGTCCATTTAACCAACTGACATGTCTGATTCTTAATAGTCTACTTGCAACATGATGGTCGACTTGTCCTAAGCTACAACTGACAGATCTCACGCAATCTACAATCTTTAATTGTTGAGATGCTTATTGGAATTCTTCATACAAAATCTTCTCATGAAATACACGTTGTTTAACTCTAATACTCATTATTGCAATCTTGATTTTCATAAATCGACTTTATTTAAATTTTATCTGACTTGAAAATCATCAACAACATAATAGTCAACTTGTGCCATCGTTAATCGACGAGTGTACCACCATTTTAATCCAAATACCTAAAATTATTTCTTAACCAATTCTTTAAGTTTTATTATTATCAAAGCATAGAAGGATTTAATTTGTCAACCTTCATTGGTCCAATGATATATATATATATATGGGTGTCTTATATAAACATTTTTAAGTGTTTATCAAATATTTGATCATTATTGTCTCATATTTGTGTAAATGAACCTCATTGGTATTATTAAAGTGATAAAGTGAGATATTTTGAGTTGTAAACTTTTATAGGGTTTTATATATTATACTTGAGGGTGTTTTAAGTGGCATTGAGGTTCTTCACTGTAAAGGAATATTATAAAAATGTTTCTCTTCACATAGAAAAGATTATACTAAAGTTATTCTTTACCTTAAAAGAAGAGTTATAGTAGAATTTTAAAAAAAGTCTTGGAAGCAAACTTATGGATTTCTTATCGTACCGATCAAAAAATGAAATAAAATTCTATATTTTGGTACTGCCAGTATCGGTGATTTCATCTAGTACCAGCTAGTATTTTTGTAAAGTTTAAAATATTAAGGGACTTATTTGTAAACAAAAATTAATTAACAAATACCCACCTACCCGTCCCAGCACCCCCTCGCCTCTGAACTTTGATTCTTTAAAACTCTCCCTTTTTTCTGCACTATCTCTCCTCTCTGTCTCCAGCGTGCCAGACTCCCAACCAAACCCAACATCGTCTCTCCCTCATGCAGGCAGCACAGTAGTTGGCAATCACTGCCTCGCGAGTCATACCACCTTCCACTTTGGCACTAGTGGTGTCTCCACCGTCAGACCTCCTGGCCAATTGCTATCTTTTTTTCCTCTCAATAAGTTTCATTTTATTCTTGAAAAGTTCTTGGATTAAATTTGAGAATTTATAGTTTCATAATAGATTCTAATTTTTAGGATTCCCAACAACAAACTTCTCAATCCTCTTTTCCATTATCTTATCCTAATTTTCTATAATTTTTTAATGCCATTTTAACATTTCTAAAGAACAATTATTTGAATATGGTAGCACGTTGTAACTCTACACAAAATAACTAAACTTAAAACTATAACTATAAATAAGTCTAGGTTGATCCCATAAAGAGTGTATGTAAGGATTTTGCAATGAAAGAAATTAGTGTTTAGGTTAAAGGGGTTCAGTTTGGTTTCAAATAACAAAATAAAATGAAAATAACTAACGAAAGTAAATTAAAACAAACAGTAAAAAATAACAAAATGAATGCGTTTAGGATCTGATTCTTGGTTCAATCATAGCCTACTCATAAATAAGCATATGTCATTATCATATTGTTTTCACACTTTCTTTAAACTATTGATCATAGATTAACAACAAGCTCTATTAATCCCGGTTTTTCTTTATATCGTGTTTAGTTAAAACTAGCTCTTTAACTAAACCTAACCGTCAGTCAACCTAGAACAAGCTCTTTAGATTTAATCGAACAATCATATTAAAAATAAGGAAAACATATAAATCTAGGTAATAACCAGGCAAGCTTGGGTCATTTGACCTATGTTACGTTATCCCTAATGATTTAACAGCATTAGTTGCCACAAATGGATCTATAACATATTGATTACGTATTGTATTCAAGATTATAGCAATGGGTTCATATACAAACAATCTAACGAGAATGAGAATAATAATTATCTGTACACGAATACATAAATCAATAGATATAGATTATTGTAAATAATTCTTAAAGAGAGAAAGAACAGTGATACACAATGACGATATGCTTAAATGAGATCCTCGACGTCGATTTCAGCTCTGAATTAGAATAAGGAAGCTTATCCCTCTATGGGTGTCCAAAGAGTAAGTGCTCTACCCCTTCACGAAGTCCCAAAATGATTCCTCTTTCATTTATCTTCAAAAGTTCTATTTATATGAAAAATTAGGTTTCTGGTATACATACGGTTTGATACACTGTTGTGCATCCAACCGTATAAGTCAATTAAATTTGAAACTCTTGAACATACATGGTTGGAAACACAGCCTTGTATTCAACCGTGTAAATCCAAAATTGTCTTCCTAATTTTTACGTGGCCATATAAGTATATATATGGCCATGTATCGTCCAATTCTTGTTGAAATGTTGTGCTTCTTGTAATTTCTTGTCCAATCCTTACCCTAATCCATCTCCTTCTTGTTTCACAAGGGTAACTGAGTTTGAACATCAAAATGTTGGCTCAAGGAATGTGCTTTTAACTCATTTTAGCTTTTATGTTTCCAAATTGTACCTAAAATCAAATATGAACTAAAATGAGTATCTTAAGCCTTTCACAACAATAATCACTAAATGTTAAGAAGTGAATGTATAAACAATTAAGCAAACATCAAATTCTCCTACACTTAGCTTTTGATTGCCCTCAGGTAAAACAACAAAATCAAAGTCACAAACTAAACACTTTCACAATTTTCATTTTCCCTAAAAATAGATAGCCATAAGTAAAGAGAAATAACTTTCAAAATCATAGTAAGGAATCAGCATTCAATGCCTCTACTTATGATCAATTAACAATCATCACCTTTAGAAATTGAGCAATTTAGTGGTAAACTTAAACAAAGGGTGTTTAAATAAGATAGATCCATAGGTACACTAATAATAAATAACTTTATAAAAAAATTGCATTTCCTCCTTGATAATTTGATTTGAACATTTTTTTCTTTTCTTTTATTCAACCAAAATTGAAAGAAGGTACATTAACATTGGAATTCATTGATAAGATATAAGCTGACATTCCAACAATTATAACTAACCTACACATATGCACACCCCTACACTTAGCCTTTGTACATCTATAAACCTCAACAATTAATAAATTCTCCACTATCTTTGAAGCTTCGGTATGACATTTCGTTAGGTTTAGGGAATGTGAAGTGGTTAGCACAAAAAGAAAAGGCGAATAAAGCTCAAAGGGGCTTAACAAATGAAAAATTCATATGAACAAGTAGGTTATAGGGGCTTAACAAATGAAAAATTCATATGAACAAGTAGGTTATTTAGCTAATGTAGCTTATGAAAAAAAATTCTTATATCATTTTCATGTTAATGTATGTGATAAAAATGTGGTCTTGAATAGAAAATCAAAGAAAAGATAGGATATACATGTCATGAAGGTCATAGATAAATAAAAGACAATGAGACTGATATAGATGTGTCAGTCTATAAAGGCTCAAAATCTCACTGGCTTGTGTCTATCACTAGTCACTACTCTTCTAAAGATAATATATATTGACCAATCACAAGACTAAAAGTACATGCTCAAGTTGCCACAAAATTTTCTAGTTAATTCACTCTCTAATTACAACTATATAATTTTGAAAGCAATAGAAAAAGAGAAAATGTTTGTTTGTTTGATTGATTTTGAAAACACCTAAGAAACAAACATAAGCAACAAACAAACTTAAAATGTGCATGAAAACTAAGATCCCCACCCCGACATTTAAAGCTTACATTATCCCCAATGTAACATCAAATGTAAGAAATGAAGCATTTAACAGAAACCACAATTGCAAGAATTTAAATAACAAAAAATAAACTTCCCTTATGTTGCCTTGTAGCACCTTTTTTTCACGTCGTTAGCTCAACTCCATGTTGTCCTTATCATGCTACAAAGTTTTTATCTCTAGTAATCATAAATTTGGCATTTTCCACATGACCTTTATTAGGATAAGGCTTGAGTATATGACCACTTAAATGCAATTTCTTTTTGTTTTCAAACTTTTATTCTCTACTGCATCATAAGGAAAGACATTAGTTATCACAAAAGGATCAACATAATAAGGATGATATTTATGAGGAAACAATTTATATTTAGCACAATAAAGAAGAACTTTTTGACCAATGATAAAGCTTTTCGACGAGACATCAAAAGATTTGGTCTTCTCTTTTGTTGAAACTGCTTCTTATTCATTTTAATGCTTCTGCTTACAATCTTTCTGTACTAAAAGGTCAATCACATTAATTGAAAAAACAGAGTGGTCATTACAGGAGTGCTTATTAACAAAAAAAATATTGAAACAAGTAACTTCCCCATCGAATTCCATCATCAGGGTACCCTCACAAACATCTATCTTAGTTTGGGTCGTGTTAAGAAATGGCCTCCCTAGTAAGATAGGTATTGGATTTTAGGAAGTTTCATCATTCATGTCAATCATATAAAAATTAGCAGGAAATGTTAGTTCATTTACCTACACAAGCACATCATTAATCACCCCATTTGGGTAAGCATTAGAACGAGTAGCCAATAATATGGTAACAATAGTTTTTTTAATGACCCTAAATTTATAGAAGCATACATGGAGCGAGTTACAACATTAATCGATGCTCCTAAATCTAACATGTCCTGTTTAATCTCAATGTTACCAATTTTGCAAGGAATAGTAAACATGCCTGGGGCCTTACACTTAGGAGGTATTTTCATTTTAAAAACTGTATAAATAGTTTCACCCATCCTAATTATTTCATTACCTTTTAACTTTCACTTATTTCTACATATTTCTTTGAGGAATTTCACATACCTCGACACTTTCTTAATTGCATCTAATAGTGGGATATTGACCTTAACCTTTCAAAATCTCTCCCAAATCTCTTTATCCCCATCCTCCTTATTTGAAAGTGTAAACCTGCCAAGAAAAGGTGGAGGATTAGTCTTTATAACAATTGGGATTTTAGCATTTTCCTTTAAGCTCGATGATATATCTCTTTTCTTCTTCGAGCTCCTTCTCAATGTCTTCTTCATTAGCCATCCTTTGAGTAATTCTTTCAGGATCCTCAAGCTTCCTACCACTACTCAAGGTGATTGTACTAACATTCTTCATATTTTTCTCAAGTTGTGATGGTAGTTTTCCTCCTCTAGGCTTCTAGACGATTTATTGCCATTGCTATCTGGCTCACCGGGTTCTCTAAATTATGAATACTAAAATTTACCTCCTGAAATTTAGATATGGTATCGTATTGAAGTTGCTACATACCCTATTGGAATTGCAAAGTGTTAGTTGCAATAAGCTTAACAATATCTTCTAACAACGTACCAGAGGTAAAGGAGGCTTGTGGCCTTGATCCGAATGGTTGTGCTCCTTGCAACCTATTTGAGAGGTAATTCTACTACTTATTTCCCCCATAACTCAAGTTAAGATGATCTCTCTAACTTGGGTTGTATCTATAGAAATACGGGTTATACTGGTTAGGAAAATTCCCTCCCGCAGTATTGACGTATTATATGTTTCCTTCTTGTAAGGTCGGGCACCCATTAGTCCGATGACTTGTATTTGCACATATTCTACATGCTTTTACTTGTACTTGTCCAAATATAAGTTTTCTAATAGAACTTTAATAGATGAAGCACTTATCTCGTTTAAGCGACAAACATCATTACAAGTGCCACAAGGCCATACGCTCAATTAGAATCCTAGCCTCCATAGGAGTCTTCTCATATAATCTCTACTACTTACAGAATCTACCAAATTCCTTCCATAGATAACAATCCCCCATAGAAATACTAGATAAGGAGTTGTTCTAATATGTTGTGGTGGGGACAACTTGAACAAAGCTTCTTAAAAGTGCTCCCAATACTCATAAAAGGTTTCTCTGTTGTATTACTTTATGCCACATATTTCTTTTCATATACTCGGTGTCTTTGATATTGGAAACTATTTTTTACAAAATAACCTTTTCATCTTGATCCATGTGTTAATACTCATAAGGGGTATATGAAAAAGTCAGTCTTTTATCGCATCTGTTAAAGAGAATGGGAAAGCTCTCAACATAATCTACTTTTTTCTCACTTATGGAAGTTTCATACTAAGACAAACCATATCGAGCTCCTTAAGATGCTTACGAGCATCCTCACCTACAAAACCATGAAAGTGACGTAAAAGATGGATTAGGCCTGTTTGAAGCTCAAAAGTACCATCTTCAGTAAAAATTGGAAAAGTCATGCATAAAGGCCTTTGAGTCAAATTTGGAGCAGCCAAGACTTTTAAAGTTCTTATATTGGTCATGGCTTCTTCAAGTTCAATTCCTTATTGTATTCCCTGAGTTGTTCTGGTTTCACTACGTAACCTCTGCAATTTCCTTTCTGTTGGTTTATGCCCTACAGCCAATCGCTTTGGTTGTAGTTTAGTGACAAATTATTTAAAGGCGTTCTTTATCTTGTACATGTTTAGATGTATATGATAAAGTCCATGGAATAATTGTACATTGCAAATGAAATTATAATGAGATTATGTATGAGATTCATATTGCATTTATGTATTATTCCTAAATGTTCCCAATTATTGTTCTATTAAGATTGGATATTAATAGAACGTAAAAATACTAGCACACGTCTTGTTTTTTCTTATGAAGGAATTAGACGATCTCATAGGCTACAATATAGAGATGCTTAAACAAACGTGTGGGTACTTGCAAGAGTACAAGTTCACTGAACAGATCCGATATGAGAAATCCATTTAGAACATTGCTTGTATGTCTATGAAATTCTCATTGGGATGATTTTATAAGTGATCATTTGACTTGAGGTTATCAAAGTTATCTTGTATGGGGATTGCTATGTTTTGATATTACTTATGATCTATTTAATCATAGGTCGTTTAATCGATAGTCATTAGATGTAGCATGAACTATATGAAGATAGTTGAGTGATTAAGATAGGATTCATCACCTTAAAATAATTAAGGAGAATGTTTCGTTTTTCTCGATTAGTATTAATTCAAGAAATCCTTGGCTAAGATAAAATGGTGTTTTGTAAATAGTTTACAAATGTTATTAATTGAATTGATAGCTAATGGCGGAGAACTAATACGATTAGACTCAAAATAAAGTAGACATTAATTACATGCTCTATTTCTAATCAGAACATTGTATGATGAAATAATTGAATTATACAGAAAAATTATGCACGGAAACGTTAATTAAAACCATTTTGACATTTCTAAATATATGGGTGGTTATGAAGCGTTGCTAGACGCTAATCTTGATATATGATTATAAATTATTTAATTAGAGAATTAAAAATAAATTAAAAGGAGTTTTAATTTATCTAATTGTAATTATGAATTAAAATTAGATTTTATAATCATTGCCAACATATTTGGGAACTTAATAGGTCTCACATATAAAATGGATTGAAGAGAGCAAAGTTAATTTAATCAAGTTGGACTTGATTGTAAAATTTGAGAAACTTTATGGTTAAATATGAGATATTTAATAAATAAGGATCAATATGAGATATTGAATCTTATATGGGTATAATTGGTATTTAATTAGAAATGTTTGTAATTCTAATTAAAGTTTAATTGAAATTAGAATTTAATTGCAAATAAATTACTAAAATGTTCAAAGCTTGTTATAAATAGACTTAAGCTCTATGAAGCTAGTATTTCTTGCTTAACCCTCTCTATAAGAGCAGAGTTCTCTCAACATATTCTGTAGATACCGTTAAAGGCTGAACACTTGTGTGGTTACTGTGGTTGAGACGAGTCATTTTGAAACCGATTTAAGGCATACAACAAGATAAAGATCAAGTTTCGAAATAAAGCACGAATTAGCTTTATTATGATTCGTGTTAATTATTTTATATAATTAAATTGATCTTAGTTTTTGGGAAGTCAACAGTCATGAAAAATTTTGTAATTATTTCACTACAGTTGGGATAAGATCCTGACCCATTTTTCCAACATTATTAAGGTGAAAAACAAAACAATAATTTAAATCGTATAATGTTTACACTAGCAATAGCTACGATGAAGAAGTTGGATATATTAAGAATACAAATTTAAAAATAAAATAAGTTAATGGTAAATAGCACGTTTTGTGAAGATTATCATTGATAGGTTGATTTTTTGATAAAAAATATCTTTAACTAATTTTCTTCTTTTGATAATGTACATATAGTCAACTTCTTCTGTTAAATATTGAATGTACTATGTGTATGATTGGATGAATTGCCTTGTTTTTTTAATGGTTATGCACGTATAATATTTCATATTCGATAATCTAACATTTTTCATTAAATTATTAGATAAGAACGTAACTTATTATATTTTAAATATATGTATCTAAAATTATATATACTTAAGACAATTTGGGTATATATATATAAATTAAGAAAGAGAAAGATGAGATAAAGATTTGAGATTTGAGATGAGATTGAGATAGAAAGATTCTACGGTAAGAATATATATAATTGACATTTCAGCCGGAACTACTAATATAAGTTTGAAAATTATGTATCGTGAGGATAATATAAAGGAAGAGTAGTAGGAAAAAAAAAAAAAGGGTAAGGTCCACTTTGTTTTCACTCCCCTTTTTTTATCATTTCTAAAAATTTTAAAAGCTGGTTACTTTTGTTTTCCTACTTTATAATTTAATTTATCATTAACTGAATATATGGAAAACAAAAGTAACCAGCTTTTAAAATTTTTAGAAATGATAAAAAAAGTGGAGTGAAAACAAAGTGGACCTTACCCTTTATATATATATATATAT
>JANVCL010000009.1:2462672-2476522 GCA_026546855.1 Erythroxylum incrassatum
TGTATGTAATTCGGTGAAATCATTAATGATGGTTCACTTATTAAGTTGCAAAACTCATCAAAAATTGCAATGTGGCTTTTCAGGTTCTGAGGAATTATTCAGCTAGGCTAAATGGAATATAACCACTGAGGTTTGATATGGATTAGGGGTTGGGGTCAGTTTGCACCTGCATATGTCTTCAGTGATTTTATTTTTGAATTATGTTCAGCAAAAATTGTTCAAAGTGTATGTAAATGATTTGGTAATGAAATGACTTTATTATTTCAAGTGTTTTGTATCTAAAATGGGCCCAAATTATTGCTGAATACTAATGTTTATAATAATTATAACTTGTAAATGGAAATATTTTTAAATGACATGAGCCAATTTGATTGGTGATTTCCGCTTTCATGTAACTTGTGTTAAAGAAACAAAAGTTTTGTAATGAATTTTGACTTAATGATCATTTTAGCATGCCACCCTTGCGGGGTATGTACTTGGATATCACCATTGATATCGGGTACGTGTCTTGCGAGAGTGGAATGCTACAATCTTTGTTTAGTGTTGCTAACTCGACTCTTTGTTTTCTCCTTACATAACAAAATTATGATCTTCGAGTGTCACAATTTGTGCTTCCTCCAATTGTGGTTGCTCAGGATAGGGCCTAAGTTGATGATCATTCACCTCCATCATCTTCCCTATCTTGAAATTCTTAATCTCTACTAAATCCATGCACTCTGGAAAGACCTCAAATGTCTCTTCACCTTTTTCTTCTTCATTCAATTTCTCTAACCTGGTAAGTAAAGGTAAAGAGTCACTCTACAATTTGGAACTCTGTATTTACCTTTAAGCTAAAATATGTATACTTTCTACTTCGAGCTCCTTCTCAACTTCTTCCACACAAGCAATTCCTTGAGTAGTTCTCTCAAGATTATCAAGCTCCTCTTCACTATGTAAGGTTTCTCTACTAACTTCCCTTGGGTACACATTAGGTTGATATGGTTGCTCCTCCTCACTTTGTGGTTCCAAGTGATTGATATCTCCCCATCTAGACATTGCATCTTATTGGAACCTTTTCACATCCTGCTGAAATTGCAAAGTGTTAGTAGTGACAGTGTTAGCTAATTCTTCTAAGGATATACCTGAGATTCACTGGCTCTCCCAACCTTGGAAGCTAGATAAAAATTGCCTTTCATCCTGCTGGAATCATAGAGTGTTTTGTTCGATCTGTTGTATACCCTACCAATATAGTTGTTCCATACCATATTGAAATTGAAGTTGGTAGCAATCATAATATTAAGCAAGTCTTTAAGAGATGTACCTGAGTCGTGATAAGAAGCTTCTAGTTTATACGGGAATTTTTGTGTGTCGTACATACTATCAGGGAAATAATTATGTTGATTATCCCATCCATAACTAAAGTTAGAATGATCATTCCAAACTTGGTTATAAAATTGGGAATATAAGTTCTAGAAAAAATTAATTACGTCCATGAATTTTTTTTCAACAAACAAAAAGTGAAAAAAATCATGAAATAACTAAAAGGAAACTAATTATAAAAAAATATGTACAAAACACTAATTAAAATGAAGAACAAAAAGTAAAGCACCACTCTATGTGGTAATGGCGCCAAAATTGACATAGCGCGTTGTAACACTACTCAAAATAACTAGACCTACAATTATAGTAGTGGTGAGTCTAGTTTGATCCTACAGAGAAAGCGTGTAAAACTTTTGAAATGAAAAGAATCGGTGTTTAGTTTATAAGGGGTTGTTTTTAAAATAAGAAAATAAAATGAAACTAAACTAATGAAAAGAATTAAAGAAAACATTCAAAGATGATGAAAAGTGATGAATACATTAGGGACCCGGTCATCGATTCAATCTCAACTTACACACAATTAAACATACTTCATTGAATTGTTGTTCTCATACCTCTCATAGCAACTATTAATCGTAGTTTAACGATAAGTTCTATTAACCCCAATTTTCACTTAGGTCATGTTTAATTAATAGACGCTTGTTAATTAAACCTAGCTATTGAACACCCTAGGATAAGATCTCTAGATTTAATTGGACAGTCGCATTACGAATTAGGAAAACAAATTAATCAAGACAACAACCACATAAGCTCGGGTTATTTAACCTAGGTTATGTTATCCCTGATGATTCGACACCAATCGGAAACACAAAAATTATGGATTGTATCCCTAATGATCTAAAACCATTAGTTACTATAAATGAATCTCAGCATAACAATTACGGATTATATTGAAGATTCTAACAATATCCAAACATAACAATTACGAATTGTGTTAAAAATTCTAGTAACAGTTTCACACATAAACAATCTAATTAGAACAAGAATAAAGATCATTCATATATGAAAACCTATCTCCATAATCATCAGATAACATAATCAATCCCTAAGAGAGAAAGAACAAAAAAAGTAATGAAAGAAATACTTCACTAGGTTCTTCAGCATTGATATCACCTTCGATCCAGGTCGAGAAGCTTAACTCTTTATCTTCTACATGGGTCTTCAATGACTTCAAGTTTTGCCTCTCGTTCTTCTCACTAAACCCCTTAATGTTTTCTCTAACTTTTCATAACATTTCTACTGTCAAGACAATGTATTTATACTCAAACTAGGTTTTGAGGTGAGCTAACAACATTTCACGGGTGTGCTTTGTGGTGTCATAGGCATGCATATGAGTCATGGGCATGGATGGTGGTGTCAAGACCATGTAAATTAATCATGGGCATGCATGAAGTGTCACCCCCATGACAAATAAGTCATCGGTGTGACTAACATGCTACGCCCATTAATTTTATGCCATGTTCGTGAGTCATTTCCAACACTCTTCATTCTGATGTTTTCAACATATACTCTTCATCTTCATGCATTTTCTTATTTTCTCTTGCTCTAATCATTCTCATTCTTGCTCCATGAAGACAAATGATTGTGAATCTCCAAAAAATAGCTCAAATATTGTGCTTTCGATTCACTTTAGCTCTTTTACTTCTGAATTGTACCTAAAACCAAATATGAACTAAATGTCATAAGCATTTTATATCATTAATCACTAAGTGTTATGGAATAAATGTATAATCAATTAAGCACATATCACTACACATTTCAATACACAAGTAGGTATTGTTTTTGTTGGAATTTTTGCTTTTGCTGGAATTTCTACTTTTGTAAGCTTATTTGGAGCTTATTCTATTCTACCAATTGTTTATAAAATAGCTCCCAATGAGTGCTTTTGTCTTGAAATGTTCTGAAATTCCTTTCTTCCCATATAGTTGTGATTTTCAAAGATAAGGTTATCCAAAAGCATTTACTAATAGTGTTGTTTCTGTAGTTCAACCATCAGGTTTAGACGCTGTCTGGATTTTCAATTTCAGCAATTAATGTCCATTTGTTATGCAGCTCCCTCCATGTGTCTATAATATAGTGACATTTGAAGAATATATGTTCACTAGTTTCCATCGCTCCTCTACATAAACAACACTAGCTAGTGAATTCTGTGTTTTTGGCTATCTTATTGACTATTCTTAATCTTCCTTTCATCGCAATCTATAAATTGAATGCTACTTGAGGTTAAAGATAACTTAACCAGATGGCTTCAGTCTATGATAGCTTGGGAAGGTGTTTGAAAAAAACCTCTTGCAAGATGAATTTAAATAATTACCATCATGTAGGTGTCTCTGAATGTGTTGTAGTAAGTTCCATATATTTCATTAACTAGAGAGTTGGAAAGTGTTGAGTTCTAAAAATTTTGTAATGTTATAGCAACTGAAGATTCTAAGGGAATTGAACTCTTTAGGGAGTCAGCTACATTGGAATTAATCAATGGTCCCACAAAAAGCCCATTATCATACCAAAACTTAAGAGACCTCCAATTACCTATCAGCTTAATGAAGCCAGTCTTATGCTTATCCCTTGTCTTTAAAATGGCTTTAAAAGTAGTAAAGGAAAAGTGTGAACAATTTATTACGCAAATACTACAGTTCTTGATGAAGTGGCTATGTAGCCGTATACGTCATAGAGATTGCTTGTCCTCCATTAGTCTCTATAGCCTTTTTATAAGCAATATTAAGTTGATAGTTTTAATGGAACAAATCCCCAAACCATCTTGATTCCTAGGTGTACAGATTTCTTTCCATTTCACCCTTTTTTTATGGATTTTTTCCTTGCTTCCAATATATAAAAAGTTACTGAACATACCGTTTATAACTTTCAAGATTGATCATGGAAAAGCTAAACGGGCTGCCCAATAGGTATTGATGGTGTTGAGAACCAAATTAATAAGCTATGTTCTCCCTACTCTCAAAAGATATATAGAGCTTCAAGCTGAAATTATGGCTTTTATTCTATCAAGCAGCTCTGTTGTAAATCCCTCGCTTTTAATCTGTGAGGAGAGATAGGGATGCCAAAATATTTCATCAGGAATTCTTGTGACTGAAAACTAGTTAAGGTTGAAATCAATTGTTAAAGATCCGAGGCACTCTTAGATAGAAAAATATTGCTTTTGGAATAATTTACTTACAGTCTTGAGAGTTTTTGGAACATTTTCAATGCTTTAATAAAGGTGGAGATAGAAATGGCATCAGCATTTGAGAAAAGAATCAAATCATCTGGCAAACAAAGATCGGTTGGTTTAAATTTACCATACTTTGAGTGATATTTGAATTCCTTTGTCCTTACCAATATATTCTCAATAATCTTATGCAGAGTTTTTGCATCACTAAGGAAAAGATGTGTTGAGATAAAGGATCTCCCTGCCTAATCCCTTTGCTACTTTGGAAAAACCTGCTAGGTTGTCCATTCATCAAGATGTTATGAGAAGAAGTCATCAAGCATTGTTCAATCCACCTTATGAAAATTCCATAGCTTGTAAAATATTTGTGATGAAGCTCCAATCAACATTGTCATATGCTATCATGAGATCAATTTTGATAAATTAATTGGGTTTGCTTTTCCTATTGGAGTTATTGGTAATAAGTTCTTAAAGTATCATAATGTTATCACCAATTAATCTACTGGTATATATGCACCTTGAGTATGGCTAACGTGCTTATGAAGAATTCCTTTCAGCCTTTGACCTATGAGCTTGGAAATGATTTTATACAAGGAATTGCACTAAGCAATTGATCTAAAATTAGTGAAGCTATTCAACCCACCATTCTTTGGAACAAGAGATAAAATTTTATTGATCTCTTTAAGAAGTGTACCTTTACTAAAGAATTTCATCACATCTTCCAAAACCATGTTTCCAACGAGGGACTAAGTTTCCCTGAAAAACTTGACATTGAAACCATCTGGTCTAGGGGCTTTGTGAGGGTGGAGAGACACAATTGTATCCTTGGTTTCTTGTAATGAAACAAGTTTGGCTAATTGGGTTGCATGTTCTAATAAAATTGAGTCATTTAGAATCTACTTGAGAAATAGCTTAGAAGAGTGTGCATTCATAGGTTCGCTCATAAACTCACTGAAGTATTCATAAGCTCTTTGCATAAGCTGAGTTTGAGAATCAAGATTGTTGTGATTGAGTGAGATAATTATGTTTCTAGCCTTTTTTGAAACTATGGCCTCGTGAAATACAAAAGTTTTTCTGTCTCCATGTTTCATCCATTCCAATATTGCTCTCTGTTTGGATAGGGTAATCAAATAATAGTGCTTCAGAGTAATTGTGTAATGCTTCCCTTCCCTTTACTTCAATTCTTTGATTCCCAAGATTACTGTATTGCAGTTGTTATAAAACTTTCAACTCTCTTCTAGCTGTGTTGACAAGGTGGTGCATGTTGCCAATATTAGCACTAGAAAGTATCTTCATTTCCTGCTCGATTGGTTGCAACTTCTTTGACAAGATAAATTGCTTAGATTCTTAGATGTTAAAAGTCAATGTGGTCCATAAACCTTCCACAAAGCGAGCTAATTGTATCAGAAATTCATTGAACCTAAAAGGATGGACAATTGTCTCTCCAATCAAAGAAGGATGGACAATTCTCTCCCCATAAAAAAGCTGCAATGGTTTGTTGTTGAATTAGTAGATTAATGCAAATACTGTGCAGTAAACATGGAGACTCGAAAGTGAGGCCTTTTTGTTAACATGGAGAGGCGGAAGTGATTCAAAAGGTGATGTTATACAAAGCTATGATTCGTTGGTTATTAATCGTTCAACTATGAGGCTTTTTACCTTGTCATAAGTGTCGCCTCCAATGCGCCATGTCCACCTCTGTTTATGCCCTAAAAGAAGATAAATTATTACATTCATGGAAATTTTTGATAACTTAAGAGCCAAATTGTTTTACCAGTGTGGGTTGCAAAGGGATGAAACGATGAGAGGAGGAATCCACACGATAATTCCAACTACTAGAGGTGCCCTTCTACCGTTGTTGCTCATGATGGTATCAGCAACCTTCCTTCTGCTGAATTCAAGCTTAACTTCGTATGGTGCTAAATATTGGCTGCATTCGCATAAGGGTTCTATAGATTCTTTTTCTTTATGGAGTCGAGAGCAAGCCTTGCAGCTTTTCTTGCATCAAAATATTCTCCAATAATATAAAGTCTTGTTTTATTCCTTTGATTTTTTTAACAGAGATGCTGATTTTCGTGGAGTAAAAAGATTCAAGTAAAGAATCCAATTCTAACTTTGGATTTCATATATGCCCACATTTGTTCTCCACGATGACGTTACCGATGGCACCAGTGGAGTTGGTAAGCTCACTGCACTTGTACTTGAGATAACACGATTCATCTTTTCCAACACTCTTTCCATGTTCAGATGTCCATGATGATTGGACCCGTATATATGTACGTATATATTCTTTTTCATTCTTGAACAATTTTCTGAAGTATAAACTATAGAAATGAAAACCAAGTCAAAGACTAGCAGGAACAAACTCTCGAACTTAATCATAGTTAGAAATGGGGCTTCAGCCCCTTCATGCTTCTTTCAGTATGCAACTAGTGGTGGGAGGAAATGGAACTAAACTTAACACTTGCCACCATGCTACATAACCTGGAGAACAACATCAACCTGGAAACAGTATATTGTTACCATAATATAGAAATCTGAGTACAGTTGGTCGGGAGAAAACTTTTTAAAACCCTTATTAAATATCCTAATTTGTAATTCTTTACCAAGATAGACAATGAACAAATAGGCAAAATTCCAAGAACAAAAGCTGGTATAAATATAGGTTTTTCGGTATGCTCTGAACCTCCATCGGAAAAACTTTTGGAGACTACAAGGCAATGTCAACGCAACCAACTTTTCAATTCTCCAGTTACAACCATCGAGTTCAATGCCTGAAAGGAAAGCCACATATGATAGCAATCGGACAAGACAATATTCAGTGTGTCTCAGTCTCAACTAGAATGTCACTCTAACTCTAAATATGACTTGCCTCCACTATCGACTACCTGCAAAGGCTGTTCTTAGATGTGTACAAACGGAATTAGCACGCCAAAAGAAGGAACATATCAACTATCCCCTGGAAAAACAAAAATAGAAGGAGAGGTCATTGAAATATCATTTCTCATTCCTATAACATGTTCTAATTTTAACATGTGATCTGATACAATATAGTCTAGCCCATCCAAACCACAAGCTTCCTAGCCTTTTACTTCTGTGTCCATTTAAATCATTTCTCACAAATACCCTATATAAGTTTGGTTTCCCAACCAAAATTCTCATACAAAATTTATCGCTTGGGAAAGGAAACACAAACACTCATTTGAGATTAGCATTAAGTCTTGAATCCAATGCGTAAGGATCTGACTATTGCCAAGCATTAAAAGTTTAGAAGTAGAGTGAGAAGGGATGTTGATCCTTTTCACTAGAGCAACACTTCCATAACCAAAGTTAGTCAAGGCTTCTATTTTCACGCATCAGGTGCCTAGAACAAGGCATGAAAGAAAAATGCTAATTCACTATGACCAGCTTTTGAAGCACTAAATTGGCATAGCCTTGTCCTCTTTTTTCCAATAACATGACACATAGCTGCTAAACTCCGTTGGACAACAAAGATGTGTTTATTTCAATATGTCAGTTGAGGCAGAAAACCATGCTGACCGATGTTCTTACATTATAGCAAGAGCAGACGCAAATATCATCTTCAATGTCTGTCGAAATTAGCATTAAAATGAAAAAAATGCTTTATGCACTCTCTTATTAGCATTTTTATCTCCTCCATGCTGCAGCACAGCCTTCTTGTTTTACCTCACCCTTTTCACCATTTTAGTGTTTTGTTCAAGTATTCTCCTCTTCCTTTCATTTTTTCTTCCACCAAGGATATGAATTAGGGAAACTAGAGCAAATGTAAAAACAGAATATTCTTGTTTAGAGTGCCAACATTGACACTGGTGTTGGGAAGGGATAACATTAAATAAATCAAACGAGTGTGAAATAATTGGACCCGAAGGTATTTGGTTTCTCCCAAATTACAAAGGAGCTTCTGACTTTTAGAATATAAGTCTTCAGCGTATTGTTAACATTGTACAATAACACCTAATAAGCTAATAACAAGATGCTTTTCAAACTTGGGAGAGCCTCATGCAACAAGGACAACCAACAAGTCTCCAGACCACTAAGTAACTATAATTAAGCACAAGAAACCATACCAAGTTATGCCCAGTTAGCACATAAACAATCTATTTTGTATTTCACATAATAGCATGAATACATTATGACAATTGCATAATGTTTACCAAACTCTTGACATTAACCTTGAAAAACTATTTATGAATAATGCCGAATCACAAAAAATAATAATTCTTACTGCAGCACACAAAATTCTGCATGTGCAAATTCTGAGAGAGAGACAAAATGAAATGTAGTATACGGAAACTACAGTTGCTAACGTAAAATCAAACATTAGAATGCAAGCAGAGGCAAAAGTGATAACTTAAAAGCCTTAAAGTGTGGACCTGATAAAGATAGCTCAGATTTGAAATCAAATGTACTTCCAAATGATTGACAGATCATTGATGGAGATTATTTTACCTGCTCATTGTCGAAGACAAGCAGAAATTCCAAAAGATAGACCCTGTTGACATGAAAGCTACTCGTGCTTGAAGAGGAATCACCCTGGGTAAATGCCCATTGCATGTAATATGTATCACTAACCAAAAATTTGTATGCTCAATAAATTTTTCTAGCAAAAGACCTCTCCAATTAGGAATTAAAAAGTTTGATTAAGTTATAAATCTTTTTCTCTATTTTATTCGTCTTCAAATTGAAAAGATTAATGCTGATACAAACTAGGTTTTTCTCCCAGTTATTGAAGGAAAGTAGCTAAAGAAAGAAAAAAGAAGAGTGCAAATTTTACGCATAGCAGAAAGGAAAGCCAAAAAAAAAAAATCAATACAATTTTTGTTCTAAAAAAATCAATACAATTTTTGTTCTAAATCAACTAAAGAATGCATAAAATTTGTCAACCAAATCTAAAAAATTAAGAGATACAAGAGGAATTTATACCAAAAGTTCAACACACTGACAGGTATCCAGAACCTGAATCCTGCATTACAAGAAGTGAGAGTTTCAAACCACATGAAGAATGAAACCAACAAAAGTTTTCCACCCAAACTTTTTACCATAAAGCAATGTCGGTAGAGCATCTTTTCTGTACTTTTGTGGAAGTTGTGAAAGCTTTCCTTGCCATAAGTTGTTCCAAGCAAATACCACGGCAATCACAGACGGACCAAGCACAACTTGGTTCAATAGAACCTGGAAGAAAGCCAAGTAAGATCACCTTTTCAAAAGCAGTTTTTCCCATAATGTTTGTTCACGTGATGAAATCTGAAGGTAATTGTACCTTTAGCAATAGATTTGGCAATGTCTGATCTGGTAGATGACAGTCAAGGAATTGGTACCATGCATAAGAACCAGGTCCATATAAAAGAAACCCATATGAAGTCATTCGCAAGGCACGAAACCAGTCATGGTGCAAAAAGATTGTCTGCAAGATATCCTAAGGGTATCAAAGCACAAAGTTAACAGCTGAAAGTAATACACAGATAAGAAACATTTTGGTTCATTTTATCATGACATTAGATACTAGGAAACAAGATGAATTGGTTCCATAAATGTGTCGCGCATTTGATGTTGTCTGCACATAAATAATTCGCCAAACACAACTGAAAATGAACCTCGCAGCAGCCAGTGATTCTATCGGTTAATATAACATGAAACACTATTAAATCACAATAGCGTAATGAGAAAAATGAGCAACGTTACCGATAAATAAAAAACATGAGCGAGGCTGTAAACAAAAATGAAGGAAGACCAAAAGAATCATAACCCTGTTATATTCTTCAAATCCTTTTCCTACTTTATGCTTTCATTTTGAATTTGTTAGATAATGTTAAAATTATCTTCTCCAAAACTACCTCAGTATCATTTGCATGGGCAGAGAGCCAACACATGTTTCAGTCCCTTGCTTAAGATAACTTGAAAATCTGTCTGAACAAGAACCCAACATTTATTTCCAACCAAAAAGAGCCTTTATAAATTGTTCTTCTTCATCATAATTACACTATTAGCAAATTACAGCAATTCGAGGCAACCAGTAAAACAAGACCAATTAATAGAAAAAGAAATGATTGACAGGAACACAGACCTTGCTGTCGTTTTCGAAGGGCTTGGCTTTTCGCCAGCGCTCAGTAACTTGTGCGATGGTGTCGCCAGTCAGAGCGAGCGAACCGGCAGTAACAGCTTGCTTTGATGGGAACTGATAACCACGTCCTCCTGGGCTTGTTAAACCAGAGGAGGGATTAGAACCAAACGGCTTCCTTCTTCTTCTTCTGGAGTCCCAGTTCCATCCCCAGAACCCGCCATTGACTCCTAAAGCTCCCATACGAAACAAGCCCCAAAGCTTTGTGCTAGAACAAATGCAGGCCGCTTAACAAGTTTCTTTGTTCCTTCCTTTCCCAATGTTTTAGGATAGTTTTTTTTCCTGGTTTTTGGTTTTTCATTCTATTTTCCAAATAATTTTTAAAATATTCATGTTAATTTCTTATAATTTTCATATATCATAAAAATATAAAAAGTATTTTTATTTTTATTTTTATTTTTCTCATAATTTTATCGTAAACTAAATATATATTTAGTTATTTTATATTAATTATTAATAAAATTATAAATAATTTATATTATTTCATTTTATTTTTAAAAATTAAATTTATATTTTTTAATAACTTTATCTAGGAGAATTCATATCTATAATTTCATTTAATTTTTTATAAATTTATCCAAGTAATTCTCTCCAAGGATATCAATAAATATTTCTCAATTTTTAGTTTAAAAAATTAAATATTGGATATAAATATAGAGACCCTTCGGTAAGTTTTAGTTTATAAAAAAAAAACATTTCAAACAAGTTCTAACCATAAAAAATTTATTGGAACTTTGACAGTACGTGAATAGGAATGTCAATTTTACCCTATTTAGTTTGACTTGACCCTATTTTGACTTGAGTTGATTAGGTTACGAGCTGAGCTCAACCTAAGATCGGATCAGCCCGTGGCCTGAACAGAACGTCATAAATAGCGTCGTTTTTTAACTTTTTTAAAATATATATATAAAGTTGCTTGGTCTGACCTATTGACATCCTTGTATGTAAAACATAGGAATTTATTAATTTATTATGTTTTGATATTATTATTTATATTAATAAATATAATGATAAGTTTTATATAATGTTAATTTATTTATTAATAATTATTAATATATTTATTATCTTAATAAAGTAATAAACTAAATTCTTTTGGTGAATTTTTATTTACTAATACTATATAATAATGTTAAGAAATAAGAAATAAAGTTATTATTTTTATTTATAATTTCTATTTTATTTGATTGATTTTATTAATAAATAAACTATAAAAATATTATTATTTTAGACATTGTTATTTATGTTAAAAATAATAGTATATTTAATATATAATGTCAATTCATTATATAATATCTTAATATATCACTAATATTAATAATTTATGGTATTGACTAGTTTGTTAATAAATTAAATCTTTCATGCATATTTATTTATTTTTATAATATAATTAATAAGATGATATTTATCACTTTTGCAGATAATTCATATATTTTCAAATAATTTATAATTGACTTGATGTTTTCTTAATATTAATCAATGCTGAATTAAAATAGCAATTACTCGACTAAGTCTAATGTGCTTATGACACATTAAATCCAACATATTGATATGATTAAAAAAATCGACACTAGCACACAGTCTAATAAACTAATAAGACATGAAAAATTTAATCAAAATATAGGATAAGCCTAATGGGCTAACATAAGAAGAAAAATTAGTCAACCTTAACATTAGGTCTGATAGGTTGATACGATTATTAGTGCAATAATTGTTTAAAGGGTATGGCAGAAGGAGAACAAGTAGCGATTATCCTACTAAGGTTGATTTTCAAAAGACATTCCACTCCCTATATTGGCAACTCATTTTAAACTCTTTAAAGGCTCTAAATCTCCTTGACATCTTTATAAAAAGGATTACAAAGTGTGTTATGATAGTCTCCTATGGAATCTTAATTAATAGGGAACTTACCAAATTAATAAAAGGCACTAGGAGTTTAAGATAGGGGACTCATTGCCCCCTTATCTCTTTACACTAGCAATAGATTTCTAGTAAGAATGATTAGAAAGTGTAGAATTTTTATAAGGACTGACCTTAATACAGAAGCGGTCGATCGATTCTCTGTTTGCTAATCCACGTTTTATGGTTGGCTACTAGAGTTATCGTTAATTTACGCCCCAAACTCTAAGCCTTGATGGTGTGATTCACGTGAAGAAGAATGAAGGGAGTTTTTCTCTGTAATTGCAGTGAACGTTTTTATTCCACTCCCTGAATTATCCTTTTATATGAGAATAAACATAATTGATGGAGGTTATGTTATGTGGCTATTCATCTTATGTCCTTTCATGTTGTCTGACTGCCAACAGAAAGAAAATTAAGAATGGAGGTTTTAGATTTTATTCTAAATATAAGGCTTAGAATATCACTTCCTTGTCCTTTCCAAATGATCTATACTGTTTAGCAAGGAAGATCCTACTTCAATTTCTATCTTGATAGGGCTTTACAAATTTCAAACACACTCAGCTACATAGGTAACTACCTGCTTCTTCATTCCCTCCCAATATAGTTCTTTAGCTAGTTTCTTATAGGTTTTTAAGGTTCCCCGTGCCCCGTTAGATGAGATTCATGTGCCTCCTGTAAAAGAAGGGGAATATACTTTGAAGTTTTGCTAAGCACCAACCTGCCATCATACATTAACCTACCATATACCAAAGCAAAAGGCAACTTACTGGAGGCTTCCATGGAGATTTCAGCCTTCAAAGCTTTCAGCTGATCATCTTCCTCTACCTCTTGCAAGATTTCGGTTATATTCAACCCCTGAGAGACTCCCATAACTTGGTAGCCCATAACCTCCCATTTTCTTGATAGAGCATCTGCCACTTTTTTGCTCTTTCCTGGTTTATATTCCACCTTGAAGTCGTACCCCATTAGTTTTGTAACCCATTTCTGTTGATCCACCACAATCATTCTCTGCTCTAACAAATATTTTAGGCTTTGTTGGTCAATCCTGATGATGAATTGTTGCCCCAAAAGGTAGGGTCGCCATGATTGAACCAAGTTTATATTATAAATTGGCCTCACTTTCTTAATTGTTTGTACACTTGTTGACTCCTAATTGATGACTTTTGTACTTAAATTGGTTCCTCGTATCGAGCTTCCATAGTTTGCAAATTGTCAGTACTTTGTCATGATTTGATATCAATTTCTTTATAAATTTCGTGAGGACAATTGATACTGCAAGTGTTTTATTTT
>JANVCL010000009.1:2499624-2514934 GCA_026546855.1 Erythroxylum incrassatum
TCTCTTTAATCCATGCTAACCATGACACCTAAAAATTAATGCTACATGCTCATTCATGTCATCTTAATTTAATCTCTAAAGATCTCATAATTCATCCTAATCATGCTTAATGAAATACTAAAATAAATAATAAAATATATAAAAAAATTCAGGGGCTAACAGTCTAAGTATTTGAAGGGAGGTTGCATAATTCTCAAACTAGTGATCTATGAGAGCCTTCATAAGTTATACACTACACTACTTGATATTACTAAATGACTATTCTCTTTATTCAATTCTAGCCCTGATTATTCTCTGAAGTTATATAAGGAAGACATGATAGAAAACTCACTAAAACTTTTTTTTATCTTAAGATAGCATCAACAAGTCATCTGCAAAAGCTACACAAGTTATCTTGAGTTCTTTACATCTACTGCGGTACCTGAATGTTTGCTCATTGTCAGTATTATGTCTACCCAGCCTTGTAAGGACCTCCAAACATAGTATCAATGGTAAAGGAGATAGGATCCGCTTACCTTAATCCCTGCCACCTTTAAAGATTTGTGTTGGTTCCTTATTGATAATAACTAAAAATGAAACTGGGGTAATATACATCATTATTCACAACTTGAATTAGTTAGGGAACCTAAAAGCATCAAGTACATGTCCCAAAATCACCCAACAAATTAAATTATAAGCTTTTTAAAATAAATCTTAATAGCATAATTCTTGAGGGAATTCCTCTCAAAATAATATTTCAATAGTCTTCACAAATTAGGCACAAATACTGGGAATGTTATGAATGCATGTACAATTATTTTCATGTGCACAAATTTCACTATTCACAAATACCAGTATGCATGAACAATCCTAATTAATCCAGATCACTCTCATCCTTTTTCAAATTACTATTCTACCCTTCCCGTCAGGCGTGGGATGTTACAGATCGAGTAGGTCAAGAGTTACGGCATCACTCCAAAGTGACATACTTTTGTATTTTTGTTAGAGTTTTGGAAATTCAAGGCTTTAGCCGCATTTCAAGTTTTATTAGTTCAAGTGTATTTTGCATTTTTGGTTCTTGAACTCAAATGATGTATTATGGCTTGAAATGCCATTAAAGCTTTGTAAAACTTTTACTTTTGTTATTAATGAAATTTGCATTTGGATTTTGGAAGATTGCTTGTGTTTATGTATAAGTTCATTTTGCTTTTGGGTTTGGAATTGATGGTAGTAGTTGGAAAATTTTGATTACATTTAGTAAGGTTAATGTTGGGGTTGAGTAGTTGAAAGAGTTAAGTTTGCATTATTTGAGGCAGAGTGTGTTCGTCGCGACAAGACCTATTTGGTTGCCGCGGCAACAAAAGGATTGCGGGTTCGCCGCGGTAGAAGATCATTCGCTCGTCGCGGCGTGAACTTCCCGAAATGTTTCGCCACGGTGAGACGACACACGCCACGGTGACCCCCCCTTTTTGCTTCTGAGGGTTCTTTTTTCTAAATTTTCAATTTCCAAGTCTTTCCTCCACGCTCAAGCTTCATGCTTCCGTGTCCGATGTTAGGCTCCGAAAACAGAGTCCAACAGAAATGACGCAAAAACATACCTTTCAACTCCCTCCAATCCGGTTGCACCCCCGAGGCTTCAATCGTCCGATACCATGCTAAAGACAGGCATCTCAATTCTTCGGGGCTTGCAATTGCATCTCCAGTCAGGTGGTCAGGGTTCGTCATCTACTTGTCCCCTTTACCAGCGTTCATCATGCTGATAACCCTCAACCTCGCGAAAACACCCCCTCAGCTCCGATCTGGCCCTGGTTTCGCCGGTGAATCGCTCTTCCCTATTCAGGTCTTCCCCCTCATGCCTATTCCCTCTGCGATATTGTCCCTCTTCCAGCCCTCTATCGTGCCCTAATTTTTCCCCGACTAAATGTTTAATAATCGGGTCAGACCCATCCTTCATTTGGAGCCCCGCAAGTTGCCCATAGTCATGCAATTCCAACCCGACCCACCTAGCATCTCCTCCTTCATAAACCATTTCCATCCTTGTATAAACATCCTCCTTAGCCTCCTCTTTTTGGCCTCGTCTCATTCCCGTCACTGAAGATTCCCCTTCAAGCAACTTCGCCAAGTTAAGCTGCGGCGATTCAGGACGAGCTTGGAGGGTGTAGATCGCTTGCATCAGCTGGTCGAACCTCCTACTGATTTCCTCCTTCAGCTCCCCCTTTACTCCTTCGAGCTTCTGATTAACTTCCACCCTCAAAGTCTCCCTCTCCACTTGCAGCCCGACCTTGATTTCTTCCACTTCTTTTTCCAATACATCCAACCTTGTTTCCTACTTCTTTGCTGCTATTCCCAGAATCGTATGGCTCTGATACCAAATTGATAGACCCTGCACAAAGTTTTTCTTCCACAACAAAATGCACACAAGTAAAACACGAATATGGCAAAAAACAAAAATGGCAAAAGTATAGTCTTTATTGATTGATCTTCAAAACCAGCAAAAGAACAAGATAAGTGTGCTAGAATTCGAGGTTCTAGCTCCTCCAGCCTTAGGCTTACTTTACGTAAAATGGAAGATCACAATTGTATGATATTTCCCCCTCACTCCCGTACTTTTTTATTCCCATGTCAGAATAACTAACTTTCCCTTCCTATGACAACTTTACCCACCCTTGTTTCCCCCATATGACAAGGTCTACCCCTCTAATGCAGTGGTCTTTCTTCTATGGTAAGTGAACCTAATTTCTGGGCTCCTATGGGTCGTATCAGTCTGCTAGGCTATTTAAAGTAGTAAGAGGATTGAAGCAAAGAGATCTTTGATCTCCTCACCTCTTTGTTTTGGGAATGAAGGTGCTAACAAGACTGGCAAAGCTAACTATTAACCATGAAAAAACTTTTAAGTTCCATAATAAGTGTAAGAAACTAAGGATTAGTAGCTTGTTTTTTGCAAATGACATTTTACTTTTCTCTAATGCTAACGCTAATTCAATGAGTGCTTTACTGACAACAGTGAAGTTATTCACCTCTAATCTTGCCATCAATTAAGAAATAACAAATAGCGTTTTGTTTTTTAGTGCTCATCATTTGGAGGCCTAGTTCTCATCCATTTAAAGATTGAAACCATAGAGCCTATAATCACTTACTTAGGCATCCCCATTACCTCAAAAAGACACTCATATTAATGATTTTCCTCAGATGGAAAAAAATTTAAAGAAGGTTCTCAAGCTAGAAACATATTTGTTAATCTCACGCTGAAAGAGTCCAACTTTGATAAAAAAAACCTACACATGTATTGATCTTTACATCTTTTAATCCCTACTTCTATAATTACTTCATTGGAGAAGGTGATGAAAATATTTTTATCATCAGAAGATTCTAACAAAAAAGCTATTTCCAAAGTTAATTAAAAAGAACTATGCCTCCTTAAGCAGGAAAGGGGATTAGACATTACCTCTATCGGCCTTAATAATAAGTTGCTATTGATTAGAAGGCTTTGGAGGTTGATACATGAAAAAAAAGCTCTTTGGATAAGATGGTTTTATGCTTACTACTTAAGGTATGACAATTTTTGGAATTTCATTCTCAAAACTAATGCATCATTGACCATATTGCAACTCAAATTTAAGGAATTACTAAAAGGGTTAATCAAGTTTAGGATTAGGAATGGAGAAACCACAAACTTCTAATTTAGTTAATGGATTGATCCTGGACCTCTTAGAGACATCTTTAAACTTAGTGTTCTGCAGAGCATGATTTCAAGCAATACCACAATCGGGAAGCATTAAATGTTAAAGTAAATTGTATCAAAACTTTTCCTAGTAGTCCTCTTATCCATTTAATTCTAGGCATTCAATTCACCACTGATGAGCTATATAGTGTTTTGTGAACCTTGAACTCATATGGTAAATTTTCCAATGACTTTTAGAAGCTCTTAATGAGGCCTTCAAGTCCAAAAGTCAGATTGTTGAAGTTTGGTTTTCTCAAGCAAATCCAAGAACTGCTTTCACTCTATGGCTTGCTGTTAAAAGAAGGCTTCCACCTGTGACAAAATCAGTATCTTCCTTAACATTTTTAGTACATGTTTCCTATATAACATAGAAGATGAGAAGATTAAACACATATGAATTTATTTAGAGGGGAGTTATTCAAATTTGCAACATACCAACTTCCCCCTTTACTTGCCAAGAACTTGTGAATTGTTCATGCAAATCTCCCATTCTTTGTAAATGGGACTAACTAGTATTCAGATTATCTCTAAGGAATGCAGTTTTATCAACTTTGAAAACAAAACAATGACAGAACCTTTCAAGGGAGAGCCAAACATAATACAGCTCTCTTACAGGAATCTACAAAATCCTTAAGAGATATAGTCCCTTTATCAATTTTCCTAGAGATTACTTTAATGTTAATTGGGTCAGAGAGCTATTAGTGGCATATGATATGCAGCCCAAAGTCAGACAAAGAATGAAAATATTATGAAATTTTGCAGAGTCGAGTGTTTTAGACATGTTTTGGTGCTGAAATATTAGTCTACTTTTTGCTATGGGGTTAGGATTGATCTCCTTGTCATTGTAATGTTGTCAAATTTTGCTTGAGTTAATAAAATTATTTATTCATCTTCCAAAAAAAAAAAAACTTGTCAATATGCTAACATGACAACCAACCTGCATAGCTAGATTGGTAAAACTTTTCTTGTCACAGGCATGAGAACTCAACTAAGTGAACGAATGACAAATCAATGGAATGTGTGAAGAAAAGGGGCGATTAACTTTCCAATTATTATAGCATAATGAGAGGATATTGGCAGGTAGTAATTTTGTTTCCCTGATACTTTCACCAATCTTTGGCTAGGAAGGTCAGTTTACTTGAATGGCTTTGACTTACCCTTTGAGGTTTTGACACTGATTATTTTGACTTGAAATATATATAGATATAAATAAATATAATTGTAAATGATTTACCAGTTAACTATAAAATGAAAATATACTTAGATTTAACAAAAAAACTTTAATCGAAATATCCTTTTTTTCTCATGTTTGTGGAAACTCCCACGATCCATGGTGAGCACCATCTTTTTCAAGAGGAAGTGCAGGGCCTTCCACATCCAAAAATACAGTTCAACGTTTAAATGAAACAACATATAATTATCCCTTTTAAAGGGAAAATGAAAATAAGAAAATGAATCCACAACCCAGTTTGATACTGGAACGTAAGACGTTGAAGCCAGCTCATAAAATGGAGATCAAATAGAAGAGGGCTGCCACTCAATTGTCTGGCCAGCAAACATTGGAATGATGTCTCCGAATGAAAAAGAGAAAGACTCTGGCACGTTCCATGGTGATTTTGTCAGCTTAATCTTTGATGTGTTCCTTGGAAGCCCATAGAAATCTGGTCCATTGAAGCTTGTGAACGCTTCTAGTTTGTCAAGAGCCCCAGCCTGCAGCGAGCAAACAATAACTGAGATTCTGTTAAGATAGCATGCTTAAGTCAGAAGTCAATGATGAGGATAGGAGAAAAGCAGCTCGAGATAAACGCTAAACAGAAGCTTATATGGATCAAATCAAAGATCCATTTTCCTTCCATGGTGCCCCTCAGCAAATATGGTTATGTAAAGAACGGTTTAGGGACAGCTACTGTTCAACAAATTATGGATAGCACTAGGGTGACTGTTGCGGGAGCATAGAAAGAGAACTAGAGTTTAAAGAAAACCTCTCGAAGGCTAGTCTGTGGAGCTATTTTTGGACAGCAACATTAACCCTGCATGTATGGTAAAATATCAGAAGTAACATTTCTGTTTGCCTAGTTCGGGATTTTATATTCCTAGAAACTTGCAGGGGGATCATGAATCTCTAATAGGTACTCAGGTGTAGGAGTAAAATCATTTGCATCCTCATTAATCGTCTTAGTAGTCTTTTAACCATCAAGAACTCTTAGTCTACCAGATGTAACTTCAATATTCTATCCTCTTTATACTCATCATAAACTGGCTCTAATTCTTCCTCAACTTTGTCAAAATACAGGCAAGCTAAAAAAACATAGTCCTCTCTACAAGTAAATGGTTGAACTTGTGAATTATTGTCACCTTTAATTCCTTATGAATCAATGTAGTTTTGTCCCTTCTATGTCACCATACACTTGCTTCTATTGCTCTTTTCAGCATTGATTGGATCACGGTTAATTTTGCTAGTTGTGGCAGTCCGTAGACAATTTCTTCAGTATCTTGAATAAGCAACTCCGATGCTAAATTGGCTTGGCAATTGCTACTATATAGCTTTTTAACACCATATCATGAGACATGATTTTCACTCGCTAAAAGTTTCCTTTCTAGGTTCATCTTCATGTGTTTCTAATAGCCGATTTTAGGCTTGTCTCTTCCACCATGGAAGCGTCATACCCTTTAACTTTTAGCTTTACAAACAACATTTTGGTATTCTATCAAGGGTTAATCTTCAAAATAATTCTCCAAAGCCACCCTCTCAATCCAAATAATCTTCTACAACAAACTTATCCAAAAACTCAATAAATTCAATCTTGATTCTCCCACCGTCCAACTCAAGCGAGTTACTAGGCAGGGAGTAACCACCATTCAATTCTACCTCGTGTTGTTGGATATTGGTTCCGATTCATGAAACAGGTTTTCCTTCCATTACCTATTGAACCTTTGATACAACAAATTTCGATAAAAGAAAGAATAGGGAAGTAACCAGACTCAAAGGACAACCATCTCACCCACTGCTTAGGAAAATCACTAGCTGCGCACTTGAGGTAAGTTTCCAGAGTCCTATTAACCACTTCTATAGGTGATAGATGTGTGTAAAGCGATTCCCTGAATACTGAAGAGATCCTACCAAAAGACACTGGTGAAGATTAGATCTGTATCATTGATAATAGCGTGCGGCATACCATGCAACTTGTAGACATGTTCCATAAACTTCTGAGCCACTACCCTAGCAAAGTGAGGATGAGCAAGTGCTATAAAATAAGCATATTTTCTCAATATGTCACTATTTTAAGTGTCACTGACTTGCCCTCAGAATTTGGAAGTCCAGTGAGAATCATACTCAGGTCAGTCCAGAATTGCTGCTAAGTGCTTAGAGGACTGCAACAATCCAAGAGAAAACAAATGAGATACTCCTTTTTTTTGGAAAACATCACACTTCCTTCAGAATTCTCTCACATTTTTCAGAATATTCTTCCACTCAAAGTAAGCTTGCAACCTTCTATAACTTCCCAAGAACCAATACATCCTCCAACTGAACTCTAATTTGAGTTATGATCTTAGACCTCAGCATTGGATCATACCCAATCTCCCTTCCCAAGTTAACCGCTCATTATACCAGTTATCAACAGCACCAAGCAACTTTCTTCTATATATCTTGAACTACAAGACCCTTCCAGCACTGTTTAACTTCCTGCAACAAATTAGTGTGTATGCTTGAAACTATCATAGCACATTCTTCACCACTCCCCAATCTTGACACCCTTTCTGTATCTGATTTTAAAGTCAAAACCTAACAACTTACCAATTTTGCTGGAAACAGGTTGTCTACTTCAAACTCCTACTAACAATCTGCACAATAGTCTGAATTAAATAGTAAGACCAGAGTTTGATTTCCATTACCAATGCTAACAATTATTGAATATTATGATAAGAAACTACAGTTTTTGTGTTATTTTCTAGGAATTCCATAACACTGCACGAATTCATAGGCTTGTAAATTCCCAAGATTTAACAAGTTTACTGAATATTCTATCTCATAATGCCATTTCAAAAAGGAGCTCATTAAGTAAGGCTAGGGAATTATCGAATTATGAGAGTGAAAATCAAACAAAGCTTAATACTCTTTCACGGTACAAGTTTGCCTTCAATCCTTCAATTCCTCTACAAGATCATCAATGTCATTTTTGCAAACCTTTATTTCAGTGCTATCAATTATTCTCCCCAACTATGAGGCTCACTTGTCAATCTATTATTCATATAAATCTGATGCTGTTGCAAAGTGACATGGATTTTGTGGGAAAAAAACGTGGCTGAGGTGGTAGATATGGGAGGAGGGTAGCAGCTGCTTGCAAAGAGGAATGTTTTATTAGGAGTCTATTAGAGAGTAATTTATTTTTGGTAGGAGTCTATTATTTCCCTAGTATTTCTGCCCTAGTTTCTGTTATAATTACGTCAATAAAAACAACTTGAATAGGAGTCTTTCTGGGAGTCTTAATTTAGGTAGAACTTTTATGTTTCATTGCCTATATAAGGCTATTATATTATGTAATAAAGTAAGCAGCACATTATCACTAAAATTCTTACTTAAGTGCAGGTTAACTTAGATTTTAGCCAACCTTGTCCTTTGACAGAGCCGGCTGCCAATCTCCTTCAAAAATAGGTTCGTCAAAGAAGGGTACCAACATCCGTAAAAGAAAGGAGGAAGATTGGAGAGATCTCCCGATCAACCGACTGTGGACAAGATACTGCACGTGAGATCATAATAGATTGGTATAAAAGCCAGCGTCCATGGAGGAATTAGGGCACTCTGCTGCTAACCAGAGGTTACTAGTGAAGAGGAGATGGTGCAGGTAACTGCATTCCATCTGACAGGTGAAGCGCAACTGTGGGTCTATCAACTCAAACAAAAGGAATTAGATATGGATTGGAGAATTTTAAAAAACCACCGCATTATGAGGTTTGGTCCTCACCTCAATGCTAACCCAATAGGGGACCTAGCAAATTTAAAACAGACAAGAACAGTGGAAGAATACCGGTGCCAGTTTCAGTCGTTGCTTTCCCGGACTACAGAGTTACCCTGCGACATGCAAGTAAGTTTGTTTACGGTGGGATTAATTGAAGCTCTTCGAATTGATGTAGAGATGCAATACTCGGTCAACCTAGGAGCAGCTATGAACCTAGCCCGTCAATATAAGAGGAAGATGAATTTGACACAATGAGGAACACATAAAATTAATTGGCCCTCCTACAAGATGACGGCTAGCTCATCCATAACAGCCCCTACGTCTAGTAAAGGGCCCTCAACAGCAAAATCAATAGCGGGCAGCACTAGAAGTGTGACTTCCCCCACCATAAGGAAGCTAACTAGGGGGAAGATGGTAGAGAGGCGAGAAAAAGGGGTATGTTATAATTTTGATGAGCCGTATGTGATGGGGCACAAGTGTAAACGGCTGTGTTGGATTGAAGTGGTGGAGGAACATGATGAAATTCAGGAGGAAGAATCAAGGGATCCACAAATCTCTTTAAATGTGTTAACAAGAGCAAACAAATCCCAAACAATGCAAGTCAAGGAGGAACTCGAAGGATGGCCCCTCCTAGTTGTTGACTAGAGTAATTAGATTGGATTATTTCTGTGTATATATTTAGAAATTAATATCTATAGTGATCTCTTCCTAAAATTGAGAGATTTATCCCTATAATTGGGAGATTTGATAGTTAAGAATATCCCTTAATTATAGTTAGGTTTCTTGTATATATATCATAGAAATCATATGTACAGATAATTAAGTTCAATATGGATTTCTTCACTATTTTCTTCATGGTATCGTAGCTGATGGATTGGCAAGGGACGAGTATGGAGATGGTACGTGAAAGGGCAAGGAGACTCCTGGTGAGCCCAAACCAGTGGAATAGAAGGGCTTTTAGTGGCGCCGCATACTCAAGCTGTTAAGAAAAAGGCTTTCACTCAAAGGAGAGTCCAAGTCTAAAGTGGAAGTTAACACTTAAATGGCAGATTATTGGGATTTCAAATGTGAGTGGGAATCTCATATTGGAAAGAGATGGAACTAGTGATAGAAATATAAGTGGAAATGGCCCATAAACCTAATGCCTTAAGGTTTTGGGTTGAAATGTGATGTTAAGGCCTACGAGTATGATCACTCACTAGGCCCATGATGAAGATCTCACATAAAAGTAGACTCTCCGGTACCAAAAAATGGTATCAAAGCCCTCTCTAATTTAAGGGCCTAATCTTTATCCTAGATTTTTTTCTCCATATCTGTTCCTCTCTTCTCGGAACAATGAGTGGCTGAGTTTGTTCTCGCACAAAAACATCCTTTTCTTCTCACAGCCCACCAAATATGGTCAAGAACCAACTGGCGACTCTACCTGTGACAGATCCGACATCATTGGTGCAGCTACGCCCTGCCACACGCTGCTGCAGACTGACAACTTTCAACACGCATGAAATCCACTCGCCACCCTCCGACCATCTTTTCATCTCAAGTCTTCGACCACCAGTGTCACCAACTCCTGTTCACCCTCTCTGAAGTGTCTGACCTCCGGTAGCCCATCGGAAAAAGTGCCAAAAGTTTCTGGTTGTTTCTAAACATGTTTGTTGGTACATTTTTCGTTGTCTTGAGTGTTTTCTGTAGAAGATGAGCGGAAAAAAGGTAATTCTTTCAACTTCTGATAACCCTTCACTTCAAATCAGTCACATGAAACTTGATGGGACCAATTATATTGCTTGGTCAAGATCTTGTTTGTTGTTCATCAAAGCTAGAGGCTTACAAGGTTATATTAATGGTGATAGTCAGAGGCTTGATGTCAATGATCCTGAATATAATCATTGGGAGCCTGAGAATTCTCTTGTGATGACGTGGCTTATAAATTCAATGCAACTGGTGATTGCTAGGACGTATTTGTTACTCAACACAATAACAAGGTTTGGCAAACTGCTTCCCTAATGTAATCTCAAGTAGGTAATAAAGCACAAATTTTTTATATTTGTAATAAACTGCATAACATGAAGCAGAGAGATATGACTGTATCACAGTATTTTGCAGAGTTATGTGGATTGTGGCAGGAACTAGATTATTATCAGGATTTTTAAGCAGAATGCTCAAAAGATGCTACTAAATTCCCAAAATTGATAGAGGAGGACTGAGTATTTGATTTTTTAGCGAGTCTCAACCCAGAATATGATCATATACGAGGTATTACACTTGGAAAAGAACCTTTCCCTTTAGTACAACTTGCACATTCTCTTGTTCAGCAGGAAGAAAGTAGAAGAAATGTCATGCTACATACAGCCATTGTTGAGAAAGGAGGGTTAGTGGCTAGTTCTACTAAGAAGCCAAATTTTGATAAGGATCACTTACACTGATTATTGTGGGAAACAAAGGCATACCAAAGAAACCTATTGGAAATTGCATGAATGACCAAATCAGAGTCGTGGAAAAAGCGGCGACTTAATGGTAAAGGGTCGTGTTCACTTGGCTGAAGGGAATAAAGCATCTGAAGCACCGTAAACTCAACAACTAGCAACGACTTTATAGTAGCCGTTATTAACAACCAAGCCCTTCAATCTCCTACAGACATTTCATCTATCACACAGCAATTAAACTAAACAACATCGACACTGAAGCTAGAATATCGGCTACCATATGTCGTTTGATCTCCATTTAGCTTCCCAGCTCACTTTGCTAAACAATGGTTCCATATGCCTTATGTTGAAACCTTCTTCACATATCAGCCTTAAGATTTTTCAAATCTCAAAGGACCTATGATCACCTTTCGGATTCCTTAAAACGGGACCCCACTGATTCTTAATGCTTTGTACAGCCCAAGTCAAGTCATCAACCATTAATTGTATTATAGGTTTATGGGCAGCTAGTATTAAACAATTTAGGGTTATAATTTAGGTAATTGTAACAAAAACTACAAGAAGATTGATTTCTATCACAATTTAGCATGCTTTAAGGCTGAAATCCTTGATTTTCCACCATAATACAACTTGATGTAAGAGAGATTTAGCTATTAAACAATTATTGTTAGAGTTTGGGTGATTGAAGTTGGAACTATAAAGAGTTGGGGTTTAAAGAAACCTTTTAAATAGAATTTAACAATTCACAAAATATGTTATAATGTACTTTAGAATCCCTAATTTATAGTAGGTCTAGTGAAGTTCCTAATGGTAATAGAAAAACATAGTCATAAAAAAAATTGACATATTAAAAAGGAAATTTAACCTTAAAAGGAGAAATCACATAAAAAAAACTAGATAACATAGTTCTAATTAGTAATAAACTAATTAAAATGTTTGAACTTTGGGGAGGATGCTCCTACATCACAAAATTGCTATATTAATGTTGAATTTCTTAAAGCATAATCAACAACACATGCATCATTGTAGTTATAGTGGATATTATCAAGAGGAAACCGGGTAATGATAGGCATGCAGCCAACACAATCTGATTTAATGGATAAGCCATCTACACAATTCAAAATCAAAAATATTATCGAAATTAAGGGGGAGTTCGTAATATTGCTCAACTTGACCTAGCTCAACTCAATACTAAGTTGCATTTGTGACCCATAAATAAGAAAGGATTTTCTCAACAATATACAAACACTTGGTGATGAATAACAAAAGTTTTTTTACCTCTTCAAAAACTTTCGCATACAACGCTAGGGCAACAGGGGCATTAAATATCCCAGCACATCCACAAGGGCGCTCCTTTCTACTTTTTTCATGAGGTGCACTATCAGTTCCGAGAAAAAATTTTTTACTTCCGCTAGTCACTGCTGCAACAATGGCCTGTCCTAAACGAGAAATAGGTTTATGAGCTAACAATCCAAAAAAATGAAATACTATATTTCTTATTCTCCATTAACTAGAGCAAGATAAAATACAAATCTTATGTCCAACAAAATCAAAAATATTAATGAGCACCGTTAAAACCTAAGATACAATTCAATTGAAAATTTGTTCAAATAAATGACCTGTGAAGCCTTGTTGAGACCAACCCAGTCGAAGTTTACTAGGCAATACTTGGATATTAAGGGCATAGAAGTACCAATTTTCTAAGCAACAATGAATAAGTTTGATGTTGAGCATGGAAAGAGATCAATTTATTTTAAAGCTCTCTGAGACATACTATGGGTTTCTCTTTTGAGTATTGGAAGGCAGTAGTTGTGTGGTTGTAGTCCTCCTTGAAAGAGAGCATTTCTGTTCAGGAGAAGGTGCTGCGGAGTAACAGTTGCTGCTACATTACCTAATAATATATAGAAATAAACTTAGATCTATGATGATCCAAGAAAAATTATGGTGAGACATTTAGTGGAAAAAAGATTTATGTTATTGCTTACTGTTATTGCAAGACTCAACAAATCTAACAGCATCCTTCGTAGTGATGTGCTCCATAACAACCTTCAAACTTGGAAGCCTTTTGATCAAAGGCTGCAAAACAGTGCTGATAAAGACCTTTTCGCGGTCAAAGACATCAATATTAGAATCTGTAACTTCACCATGCACCTGGAGAAAAAATCAGATATGTGCCCATGTTATAGAAAATCATATCTTATCACCAGATTAGTGAATAGCACTTGAAACAACGAAAAACATTTTAAACAACAAAACCTTTCAGTAGTGCCATCAACATTGATAATCCTTTAATCTCAAGAACACAAAATCTATCATTATCAATGCCATCTTGACTAAAGAAAATGGAGTTGCTAGCTCAAGAAACTAATTCAACTACAAGATTCAACACGAACTATGTGCAACTACAATTTAAATTCAAAAGCTACATCCCAACGAAATGAATTACCTCCAAAATTGGAATTAGACATTTCCATTCTTTCCCAACTAAAAATAGAGAAAGGTTATTTCCAATTGAGCCTTTAACTCAATGACATCTGATATTGGAATCAGCTCACTCCAACTTTAGGGGCCTTCATTTTGTAGTAATTTTATCTTAAAGCAGTGTATAGCTAAAAACCATATTGTCAGACCTAAGTTCTCTTAAATTGCAAAACAAAGCATGCACCAAGAGTAGAATACAACCCTCATGTCCTGAATGCATACTAGCGGAAAAGTTTTGAATGTAGGATGCAGAAGAACAACTAATAAAGAAGATTGGGCAATGTACCAGCAAAGGTATATTCTGCTCAACCATCTCTTCAAGCACTGGTAGACATTTTCCAAAAAGATCTGTAACACCATCTTGAGAGTTTGTTGTTGCACCAGCAGGATATAACTTCACAGCAAATACCACTCCACTTTTTTCTGTCCACATAAATAACACTTTTTTTAGTGATAATAAGAGTCAAATTGCCGAATTTAAGAAAAGAGAGCAAGAAACCTTTGGTGAGTCTTACTAGCACTTACAATTTTCTTACGTGATTTGATAGGTTTCATAAAAATACTATCCATCAATTATTGTTAAAACAAACGCACTGAATCTCATGCAAGATTGTTAACTCAAAACAAGGAGGAACAGTTCTAAATCTTTCATTCGACCATAGAAACTCTCACAACTAAGTTAGAAGCTTATCCTATCTGTGAGGAACAGCAACATCAATTATAAGCCATTTCCCAAAAGAAAACATCAATTATAAGCCCTATCAACTAGTAGTCTCACACCTCATGGCAAAGGAAAAGGCAACAGAACTTGCACGTCCAAACCCTATATGTTAAATTCCTCAATTTAACAATAAAGCACTAGGGTGGTATGATCAAAGTTCCAAATTTAAAAACGGACAATGCAAATAGTCAAGTCAAATCATAAAAATGACTCGGAGCAAATACAAACAACAATACCAACCCTCAAGCGCAGAATAAGCAAACCAACTCAACGACATGCAAATGTAAATTTAGACTCACTGGCAAGTCTGATTTCATCCGGACTTGTGGTGTCAGTCAAATAAAGTGTCATAAGTGGAGTAAAGTCGCTCTCAGCCGGCAAAGATTTCATTATAGATTCTCGATAAGCAAGAGCAGCAGCGGTGGTAGTAATGGGTGGCCTCAGATTTGGCATAATAATTGCCCTTCCAAAATGATTTGCGCTGCGGGTTAAGAGTTACGCAATGCATGTCATCACTCCCCTCCAATATGTACCAAACGTTCACAATCATTACCCTTGCTATAGAATTAAATCAAAAGTAACCTGTGAGGAACGACAGCTTGAAGAAGGCCACCATCACGAAGGTGAAGATGCCAATCATCAGGGCGTGTAAGAGTTAGCTCCATAAGCGATGCTTTGCAGTTAACTTGCCCAGATCTTCCGATCTTCGCAAATTGGAAACTCGCTGCCTACAAATTAAAGACTATCATTCTTTACGACCATCACAAATTGAACAACTTATCGATGAAGTACGTACAGTGCAAGGTATCACTGAAGTGTTTAGCATCGCAAACGGTCCCAGATTTGTAGGTGCGCTCTCTGTCTGAAGTTTGGAATTTAAAGTAATTATTATTATTATTATTATTAAGAATTACTAATTTTAAATTACTAACCCAACAATCGATCGAAAATTAAAAAATTGAAGTACTGAATTAAAAAATTTTAAAAAAATTAATCACTGCACCGCCACCACCCCGACCCCCACCCCCAC
>JANVCL010000009.1:2515034-2535614 GCA_026546855.1 Erythroxylum incrassatum
TAAATCCCATAAATCTTGTGATTTGAGCAGTGTTTTGACTTTGATACTCCACCACTCGTATTTCTCACCATTGAAGACTGGTAGAAGTGGTTGTGTAGAAGAAAATCCAATAGTAGAAGAAAACCCAAGTGCTGCCATCTCATATATCATTCTCGTGTTTCCCAACTCCTAAAGCTATATTTGTGTCTCTCTTTTAAGGACCTAAAACAAAGGATTTACGCCATATCCAATGGACCAAAGAAGGCTCTGATACCAAAATGTTGGTTTTCAGAAACTGCAAGTGCAGAACATAAAGAAGTACAGAACAATATGTGATAATGTCGTAATATTATTCATATTGAAAATGCCTTTATATAGATAGTTCATACATCTGCAGAAAGAAAACAAACAACTGAAAGCTACTGATACTCCTATATTCAAGGACTATTATTCTGAGCATATCTACTAACTCTAACTTCTAGATTCCTCATATTCAGGACTACTTTTAACTACTTCAATTAGAATCATTCTCAACATAAAGAAAAGACTTATTTATCCTCAATAAATCTAAGATATTTTGAATCATTTTTCAACATCCACAAGACAATCAGACCTTATCCATTTGCTCAAAATTTACACCTCTAGCAATGACATGTGGTTTATATGATTATGTGAGGTCATGTCCTATAAGAAAAGGAATATGAACCTTCCTGTATCTCTGCCAAGCTCATTTTCACATTTGTATTGTCAGATAGTGTAGAATCAAGGGATAGCAAAAGGGCACGCCCAATTCGAGCTTGGAATTGAAGCAAAATCTCAATTTTTGAAAAATAATAATTTCAAACTGGGTCTCTTTGGTCCCGGTCAGGCCTGGGCTTAGGCTAGGCCACCTCAAACCCACCTAGCTCATTATTATTCCTAACTTGAAGTTGAACATTGTTTTTCTATATTTTTATATTTTTAATTAATTATATTGATTTTTTAGTATTAAAATATTTTTAAAGAACTTTTAGTAACGTTAGAAATTTTATTTTTGTGATTAAGACGGCACTGGGATATTGTATGACTTTTAATTTGAATATAAATGTGAACTCATTTTTTTAACAATTTTCTTAAGTACGAGTGATTTAGAAAATTGTGAATAATACTAATTTGAGTATTTTCAAGTGGAAAATAGGAATAAACCTCTTCTAGTAGCTCTTTGGGATTTAATATTTTATTAAATATATTAAGTGATGTTATCATGAAAACAACTGAAAAAATTTTATTTGATATGTTTGATAAAATATGTAAGTATAATTGAATTATGAAAGATATAAAGGAAGTGGCTAATTAGAATTGTTTCCTAGAAATTAAATAATATATTCCAAAAAGAAATGGCTAAGCCATAGAAGAGACAAGTGCATCATTTAGAATTAATTCCAGATATTGGTGAAAGGCTATTTCTTTCTATTAAATCATATTCCCTAAATAGGTGTAATGTAATATAATTTTGAAATGACGGTGAAAAATAGCCTCCAAGATTACCATCATTGACTTAAATAAATTGAATAGAAGAATTATGATAAGTGTAGCCTTAATGAGAAGGAAGTACTTTGAACATTGTTGTCACTATAGAACGTCCTAACAAAGGAAAAATTGCTTAGCATCAGCATTATCAACAAACTTATGATAACTGGGTAAGAGCTATAGGTATGCGTGTTGCACAATGTTGAGATGAATGCATAATGACTTGATTGAAGAGTTTGAGCTCTATGTTACATGCTAAGAAGATGAAGGACCAATGTGTTACTGCTAAGAAGATGAAGGACCAACTTAAGATTAGGTTTGGTGGCACATCAATAACAGGGTGCGCTAAACACGAAGTTTCAATCAATTCTATTTGTTAAATATCCTAAATACTCAATTTCGAAACACCTTAGGGTGATGTATTACATTCGAGATGTAAGGGCAATTGGTACGGAGCTAACTAATGGACAACATGTTCAAGTAGTGATTAGATCCTTCCCAATGTTTCCTAGGAGACATGTTAAGATGGTTCTCACCTATAGTAAGAATATATAACATGTTTGAAGGGATTTCGCAAATTCTTAAGCCTAAAGTATAGCATCAGGAGGTGAAACATTCCACTGTTATGATTGCTAATCTTGGTCAACACCAATGCTACTAGTCTAAATGCAACAGGTAAAAGAATGGGAAACATGTAAAGCCCCAAAATCTAGTTCCTGAAGATGGGAAGGTCCAAAAGCATCATAAGCTTACATATCCCAATAGTATTGTATCTAACCATGATACAAATTTCACAAACTATTTTTGAAGACCTTGTGACGTAAGTTAGGCATCAAATTGTCATTTAGCATAGGATATCATCCTCAAATAGATGAACAAATTAAAGTGATAAAATTGAACTCTTTCAATGTTTCTTAGAACTATTATTAGTAATAAATTGAAGATTTAGGATGTATGTTTAACTTTATTAAATTTACTTACGATATATATGATCATTGTGACACTAAACATGCTGCTTTCAAATTGCTTTATGGGTTTAATCTTATGAACCCACTAGACTTGTTTTCGTTACTTGAATGAAGAAAGAAAAGCCTACTATGTGAAGAAGCATCAAAACCAAGTTCATAAAACTGCTTGTAAAAGAAGAATATCGTGTGTGGGAAATAAGGCAACAAAGAGAGGAAAGCTACAAGGTTTCAGCTTCAAGATCTTTTACGGATTCACATGTGCAAGGAGCATGTTCCTGACAAGACCAAGAATAATTGAGATCTCGTGATCCATTCAAGTACTTTTAGAGGACCAACGAGGCAATGACAATGCTTAAGATTAATTTGTTGGAACGCTGTCGAGTTAGTGCGGTTTGCATTACGCCCCTTTATGTTCCAGATGCTCGTGACGATTTGATGGCAAATCCAATTCAAGGTGGGAGCACTGGCATGCTCAATCCCGTCAATTTGTAAGGTTTAGACATATGGTTGGCTCTATATCAATATAGGTACGATCAATATAGAAAATATCGTTTAATTATTGTTAGGATCTTTATATCCATATCAATATAGGTACGATCAATATAGAAAATATCGTTTAATTATTGTTAGGATCTTTATATCCTTCTGTGACTGATGAATTTGATTTGATTAGCAGAAAAGTAAGAGCAGTATAAAATTAAAGAACACTGAATTTACTTAATTCGATAGCTTAAATGACATCTATATCTAAGGATCTCACACTTGTAGTTCTACTAGTATAAAAAAAAAGAGCAAGCTACAAGGGATTGAGTATTTTCTAAAACACTTGCAAGACGTTTATAAACTCTCTCTAGTACCCTCAGATAAGTACTTTAGCAACTCTTAAACTTTCACTCTTAGACCTTTTTGATTACAATGAAAATGTGTTCTGTATATGTTATGACTAAAGCTGTCTTATAAAGGAAATGTGTAGCAATTGCATTCAGTACTGCCTTCACTTAAGAGGTAAATGTTACATGCCCATCACGTGTTCAACTTTTGCCCTTCTACTCTGTGTTTTGACTTAGCTTCTTTTGGTACTTTAGTCAAAAAGTCTTTCCCTTCTTTTCTTCAATTTTTCAGACACAATCTTCACACACAATCACGAATCCTCCACTTCATCTTCAGATTGTTGATTCTTTGTTGAGGGTAGTGGAGAACTGTGAATATCTTAACATTTATTCCCTCTTTCTCCATTAATCTTCACGGAGTTCATCAATCTCTGGGCATTTTAGTAACCACAAAACCCTAGCTTCATTGAAATTGTGAGATCGAGAGAAATTGTCTTCGATAGTTGTCATCTTCAAGGTGCTTCACTTATCTATAGATAGTCTCTAATGAAAGTGAACTTCTTTAGAGTGACAACCTTTGTTCCGAAGTCAGATGAGTTTTGTTCACCTGTGATTTTCTACAGAGTGAATAACCCATGTGTGATTATGTCTTTAACGAAGTGGAGTCACACGTCGATGTGCCTGGATCTCTCAGGTAGTACTGGGCCCTTACTGAGGTAAAGTGCACTTTGACTGTCTGTAAACAATACTGATTTTACGATGTTAATGCTGATTTCTTTCAATATTCTTGATAGCCATGCTAGCTCTTTTACGCCAGTAATTGCATAGTATTCTGCCTCTATAGTTGATAGCGATACTACTAACTGTTGTTATGCTTTCCAACTGATTTTTTTTCCTAATAATGTGAAGAAGTATGCTAAGATTGATTTCCTTGTATTCTTGTTTGCTGCATAATCTGCATCCACAAAACTGTACAAGGACATATAATTGCAATTGGCTAGTTCTACTTTTGAAAAGCATAATTCGTAAATAATAGTTCCAGCTAAGTATTTTAGAACACTCTTCAGCTCTTGCTAGTGTTCAAACCCTGAATTGGCCATAAATTTGCTTAGAATACTAATAGCATAGGCTAGTTCAGGTCTTGTACACAACATAATGTACATGATACTTCCAACTCCTACATCATAGGGATATTATGCCATAACTTTCTGTTCTTCCTCTATCTTAGGACTCTTACCATATACCATATGTAGATGAGGTCCTATAGGGACAAAACTTGGTTTTGCTTGTTCCATATTAAAATGAGTAAGAACCTTTCTCATGTAATTTCTTTTAATAAGTCATAGATTTCCTTGCCTCTTTTTTCTGACTATCTGCATTCCTAAAAGTTTTTGTGCTTCTCCTATAACCTTCGTTTCAAAATGTTTACATAAATCGGTCTTTACCTCTTTAATTACGCTTAGATCTCTTCCAGTAATGATTAAGTCGTCCACATAGACCAACATATAAATTGCTTTTGTCTCTCCTAGATCCTTAAAGTATAGGCAGTAGTCATATGAGCTTCTACTAAAATTCATACTAGTAGCAACCTCATGGAACTTTTTATTCCATTGCCTAGGTGCTTGTTTGAGTCCATATATGGATTTCTATAGTAGACAGACATGATCTAGCTTTTCCTTATTCTCAAAATCGACTAGTTTCATCATGTAAATGCTTTCCTCCAAATTTCCATATAGAAAGTTTGTCTCGACATCCATTTGATGGATTTCATAGTGATAGATTGTAGCTAGCACTAGGATGAGTCTGATGGTTTTAAACTTTACTGCTGGTGAGAAAATCTCCTTGTAGTTAACTCCCTCCTTTTGTCTATATCCTTTTGCTACAAGCCTAGCCTTGTAGATTTTAGGTTTTGCTTCTGTAACTCTTTCCTTCAACTTGAATAGCCATCTATTTTCTATTAACTTTGCTTTAGGTGGTTTAGGCACTAGTCTCCAGGTCATATTCCTCATAAGAGAAGAATATTCCGTCTCACAAGCCAACTTCCACTGTTCAGCATCCTTTCTGCTCAGGCTTCTTCATAGGTTTCAGATGCCTTACAATCTATAGATTCTACAACTATACAGGCAAATTCAACTAAGTTTGAGTATGTGTATCTCCTATTAGGAATTATTTGTCTCGGTTTCCTATCTCTAATGAGCTAATATTCTTGTAGGGCTTTATGAGAGTTATCAGCAGCTGTGTGTGAGGCACTTTCCTCACTTTCACCTATTGTTTCTGCAGTCACTTGCTCATAATGAATAGGGCCTTGTATAGTTTCCTCATCATGATATTGTGTGCTTCCTTCTTCTGTTTTTGTTTCTAGTGGCACATAGAAGGGGATTGAATTACTTGGTGATCCAAGTTGCTTCTGAACTTCCTTTTGTAGGTCAGAGTTTGGAGAGTTCATGCTTAATAAAGGAAACTCATTTTCATTAAAGATCACATCTCTGCTAATAATAGTTTTGAAACCTCCTTGTTGAAGCAGTAGGATCATGTAACCTTTGACTCCGTCTAGGTAGCCTAGAAATACTCCCTTCATTTCTCTAGGTTCCAAGTTACCTTCCTTTTGATGTGCATATGTAGTACATCAGAAGGTTCTTAGGTGAGTCAAATTAGATTTCTTCTCATTCCATATTTCTTGTAGAGGTGGGTACTCATTAGCAGAGGTAGCTAACCTATTCATAAGGTAGGCTACAGTCTTAATTGCTTCTCCCTATAAAGATTGTGAACAACCTAATGACAGTAGCATACACTTGGTCTTTTTTAGGAGTGTTCTGTTGAGCCTCTCAACTACACCATTCTACTGAGGTGTTGCTCTAACTGTTGGACCCCGTTTCCTGGAGCCCAACATCTAGACTCAAAAATGTGATCTTCATATCCCATATTTATGGAGTCTAACTCTTGCTCTGATATCAACATGTTAGCACATGGTCTAGTTACCTATTTTGGGGCTCTGATTTCCCAAAAATTTCATACTTTGGAAATTTATTAGCATAAAAAAATTTCATATTTCAGAAATTTATCAGCATCAGCATCAGCGGGTTCGCTGCGATGAAGCCTCCTCAGCGTAGCTTACCGCAGCGAATCTGTTACACTTCGCCTTGGTAAAGTCCTATGCTCCAACACTCGTACCCTTTGGGGAAGGTTCAGAGTATGCAAAACCCTTCAAACAGGAGTTGAACAACCAACATCAAAAACTAGCATTCATACATCACACACACAAAAAATCCTATTCCAATACTAACAACAATTCACAATCTCAACAAAGAGGGTAAACACAAAAGAAATTTCTTCCATTCATAATTTCATTACTAAAGCAAAAGAGTTTGAAAAGCTTTATTTTTCAAATCAATAGCCAAAACCTTGACTTAATACAAAAATACAAAGATACAAATACACATGATACAATTGAATGCTTATGCTGACATGATTATAAAGCTATCCAAAAAATTTTTAAACTAACTTAATTGCTAAATGTAGCAATTTGGAGTTTGTCGAATTGCCTTGCAAGGATCACTATCCTTCTCTTTCTGCACCTAAGGAGTGAAAATGATAGGGTGAGCTACGAAGCTCAGTGGCTAATATATTTATAATCATCGGTAACTAGCACAAATTCAAGCATATGTATGTATATATGTCCAACAATTCTAGCACTCATACTTCATTCAAGCAATTTACACATTCATCACATTTATCTCAATTCACAAAACAACTCATAACATATAACACTCAATATGCTTCATACTTAACAGTTCAATTATGCAATGCACAACAAATGGCTTGAGGGTTCCATGAAACAGAATGAGAAAACCGAGCTTTACCCCCATGAGCATAATAAGTCCATTTCGGAGCTCATATGCCACAAGGGGGCAGCCGGGAGAAGGCTCTTGTCAACATGCACGTGACGAACATTGTGGTTCCACTCTCACCCAAACAGAAGCACATAATCATACTCAGAATCATTTTATCAAAATGATATGCTTTCATGCTTTTTCTTCTTTCTTTTCATTTATACAGAATGCCATGACAGATGTCAAGGCATAACATGATCAAAATCATAATTTACTTATATCAATTATCATGTTTCTTTCAAGGTATAACGAAATCAAAATCATTATAATCTTGTAACAAGTCATTCTCAAACAATTAATCACATAATCAATCAAAATGTTATGCATTTCTCAATGCATAACATAAAACATATATTCACGCATAGGCAAGAATTTGCCCAATCACACAATAACTATAAATACATCACCCACCTAATTTTGCTTGATAATCTGAATTCAACGTTGTCTCTCCTCCTGCTCTTGGATCGGGTCCGCTTGGTTTCCTATAACAAACCAAGCTCACATTCAAGCAATATTCAAAGGAAATTCATAAGGCTTCAATAATCCGAAGTGCTAAGATTAAACTATACCCCTTTCAAACCTAGACTTTTGGTTCGACTTTTCCATGATCGTTATGATCGGATAAAAGAAGACATTTGGTAACACTTCCTTCTAGAAAAATGTTCTTCATATTCTCAAGTTTCCAAGGACACCAAACTCATTCAATTTGGTTCAGAAATATGGGAGTTATACCCCAAACATGGGGGGGACTATCCTTATGCTGAAACTATAGTTTATACTCAACTTCCATCCAAAAATTTAGGTACTTGGAGACTGATTCAAAACTTATTTTCTTCATAACACTTGTTGCCCTATTCTCTAGTTTACAACGAATCAAAAATCACTCAATTTGGACATCTACAACAAAAGTTATGGCCAAAACACCGAAGGACGTCAGTGTTGGAAAATGGGTGTCTCGCCGCAGTGAGGATGCTTGATGACGTGGGCATAGCACGTCGCGATGTGCTAGTCCAAAATCCTCCCAAAAACTTGTTTTTTTGACATTTTTCATCTTTATTCTTCCCATCCTTCAACTATAACTCATCTTAACCCTAAATCATCATTCCTACTTCATTTTTAAGCTCATTCCAACCCAAAATCATTCACAAATTGTTAACCCTAAAAGATTACAACATTGTTCATACACCATTCAACCATGGCTTTCTACACACATTCAACCCCATTTTTCACTCCTAACTATCACTAATCCAACCACTGAAGAAAGAAAGAATGCTTGTACTTACTTGTGATGCTTCAAACTCTTCAAGTTCTTCAAGGTCTCCAAAAACCCTAAGTTTTCTCCCTTCTTTTCTTATTCCCACGATTCTTTTTCTCTTCCTAGCAAGCCAACCATTTCTTCTTCTAATTTACACCCTTAATGATTGTAAAATACCCTAATGCCCTTCCACTTATTCCTTATAACTTAAAGGTTTAAGTGATCTACCAAGATTACCCTTCATGCATTCTTACTACATTTATACATTAATTCCATCAATTCAAACAATAAATCCTCCTAACACTTGACATGCTAATTACTCCAAATAATTAATCTAACGATACCTCAAAATAACTTAAATCATGCTTAATAAAATAAATAAAAAATCTGGGGGTCCAACAAAGGCTATCCCATTGATCCATTCATAATTCTTACCTACAATGTTGGAGAGATTCCTTATTAACTCCAAAGTAAAAGTGGGGATAAATAGGGAGCACTAAAGTGATGATCTAATAGAAGTTACCTCATCTTTACCAAGGTATAGAACTACTAAAAAAGGAATGGACCATTATACTTAGCTCAAGCATCTTTTGAGAGTCTTTAATAATAACTCTTGTAGAGAGCTTCTAAGAACAAAAGGGAAGAGACTAAAATGGGAAAAAGTAATATGCAACAAAAACGTGCCACCTAATGTGGCTTGCTTCTTATGGTTGGTGGTAAGAAACAGATTTAATACAATGGATAGGCTAGGATATATGAATATGGTGAGTAGATGGCTCTTATATAAAGAGTATTCAGAAACTCAGAACTACCTTTTCTTCGAACGCAAGTATTATAAGGAAATATGGGAAAGCATAACATACAAATGCCAACTTGCCAACAATAGGATGAACTTTCCAAAAACATTGACTCAAATGGAAGTAGACAAAAATAGATCCGAAGAGGACAAGTAGTTGTGATAATAGCAATGAGATGTTGTATGTATATTTTATAGAGAGAAAAGAATGAAAGATGGTTTAAAGGGATAAAGAAACCTAGAGATCGGGTGCTGAAGGTGGCTGAGATGTGGGTAAGATAAATACTAGTCAACAAAAGAATGCAGCACATTAATTGCAGAAGCATAGAGAAACATAATAGGGGCGGGGACATATTAATCCTTAAATAGAAAATGGGAAGAATTAAGATACCACAAGGATGAAGTAGTAATGCTTTAAAGTTGATATACTAGTAACAACTCTTTTAATTCTTCAATATAGAAAAGGTGTTAGGCACCTTACTTTACCCACCTAAGTAGTTACCTAAGAATACAAAGATTTATGAAAGCAAAACTGAAGTGTGAGGTAAATATAAGCAAAACTGAAGTGTGAGGATTAAAACATTGAAAGGATTTGATAAAATAGTCCTTTACAAAGGATTCATTAAACTAGACTACAAAAAAAATGATTGAATTTAAGACCAAAAGATTTTTTTAAATTTGTTAATATTTGAAGAAAAGGGGAAATGGGATCAAAAATTTGTTGGTTTAACAGGACTCCTTGAAGTCTTAAAGATTTGAGGTTTCAAAACTAGAGACTTGAAGGCTTAAACGTAACGGACATAAAAACTCAAACTTAAACAAGGAGATAAAAATCAATCCTAATAGCAGAGTTTTGGATGTCGTTATGTACCGGACTAAAATTGGTACAAAACGAAAGGTTGATTATATCGGGTTTAAATATCGGTCGATACTGGTCTGTTTTGGATGGTACCAACAGGTATTTTTGGTGCCGAAAATTTTAAAAAATAGGGAGACTTTTTTGTAAAATTTTCAAAAACTTTTAAACTCTCCGTCTCTCCCACCTCTTTTTTTCAAAGTTTTTTAATTAGTTAGTTTATTTATTTCAACTTTTATAATTATTTTGAATTTTAAAATTTTGTTTTTAAAATAAAAATAAATATTGGTATTACTAATAATAATTATAAATTAAATAAAACTTAAAAATAAATTATTTTTATTTAAATTTATTTTAATATTTTATGTAATATTTATTAATAAAGTTTTAATAAATATATTTTATTTTTAAAATAAATAATTTAAAATTATTATTTATTATATATTTTTAATTATTAAATCAAAATTTATTTGAAATTTAATTATATTTATTAATAATTATTAAATTAATTTTATAAATTAAATTAAAATTTTGATTATTATTTATTATTATGATTTTTGAAAACAAGGTTAAAAATATACAATATAACCATACAAGATGACATGAACTATTTTGTAATTTTTAAAAATTCAAAGATTATTTCATAAATTTAAAAAGATATCCGAAACGGTACCCGGTATTAACCGATACCGATGCAGTATTGTAAATAGACACAATTGAAATAAAATTAAATAAGATTGCATATGAGAACACTTAACTTAAAATTGTCGAAATGAAATTATAGAAAATAAAAATAAAAAAGTATAAAAAGACAAGATAAAAATAAGCATGGATACTTAACTCTCTATGCATATTATATTTGTTTAAGTTTTCAAAATATTTTTAAATTAAAAAAACTTCAAATTACAAGTACTCAGTTCATTCACCTCACGCAGATGCCTGCGCGCCTATTTTGGAAATTGCAATCTGAAATCCCCAATGGCGCCAAATTTAGGCGCCAACTCATGTTCCCGCCGCGCCACCAAATCCCCAGTTGTCACTCCCGCAGTTTTTTATTTATATAAACACTTCATCACTGGCGTAGAATTCCTGTCACACAGCCACACGCACTCCTCGACGTAGTTCAGTCTCAGAGGGAATCGTAACTAAGTAATCATGGTAGTACCTTTGGGTCCCGGCAAGTTTTACGGCAGTAGCCTCCCTCGCCCCCGTTTCTACACCGACGTCAAGCTTAACGTGGAGCGTATCGACCCTCCAGCGTCTGTGATGGAACCTTTCCTCACCTGGGCTCGGGAGGCTCACTGGTCCATGGGAGGTCTGAGCTTTGAACGCCTCCGCCTACAGGGTCGGATCGAGGGCAACGTCGACAGGCTTCGAAAGCAAAAGGACAAACAGGCCAAATCGGAAGGGTCTAGCATGAGTCCCAATCTGGTGAAACATCACGTGCAGCCTGGTGCAAATGGGAAAAGTGACAAAAACAGGAAAAGGGCTGCCTCGATCTCGCCTCCTCCGGCTCCTAAGGTGGCAAAGAGACGGAAATTTGTTGAGGAAAGCGAGGGGGAAGAGGCGATCGAGAGGGTGGATTCAAGGAAGCAACCTGCGAGGAAGTTGGTGGGGGATTTCGATAGAGTGGCGAAGGAAAATGTAGCTGACGTTAATGGAAAGATGAGAACGAGAAAAACGGTAATGGAGGACGAGGAGGAGGATTGTGATGTTGTGAAAGTTGTTGAAGAGGTGAGTAGAGGCAATTCTAAGGGAAAGAAATTGAAAAGCCGAATAAAGGGTAATAATGGGGAGGAGATTGGGTCTAGCTCTGCTACCAGAGCACTTAGGACTTCACCTAGATTTGCTAAGCAAAAGCAGAGGTTGGCTCTTTGATTAGCATTTGTAAGCTGATCTGATTTTTCTTTGGGTTTTGATCACACCCAGATAGAGTTAAGTTTGTTTCTTTGCCCCTTTTGTTTTTTCCCTTCATGTACTTATTGAAGTATTAGAATTTTAATCTTCCTTGTTCAATTACCAAGGGCTTTATTCAGTTCATATCTCCATTGAGCTTTTGTGTGGTTCTGAAACTTTAGCATTACAGTATATTTAGAATGCTACATCATCTCCGTTGGATAGGCTTTGAGAATAACATTTCCCAGAAAGGTTCCTGGTTTCTGCTTCTCTACAATGCTATCATTCGTCTATAAATTGCACAAGAAGTCCTAAAATATGTATCGCAAGGTATAAGTAGGTCAAAGCACCTCGTTTACATGGTGTCTCCCATCGAACTGGCACTTTTGATTCAAAATCAACTCCCTGCATCCGTTCCTTCAACAATCCCAACACCACAAGGCTAATCTTGCAAACAGAGCTTCATCCTTCTGGTAAAATGATTAAAATTTTACTGCCTTTCCAAACAGAGCTCTTTCAAGTTCCTATTTTGTTGGATCACCCCCTTAATTCTGGCCAACCTACAAGATTGTTCAGTTAAAAGTTTGTATGTTGATGGTCTTTCCCATGGGACAATTCCAAAATCATCATTGAACTCCTCCATCCCTTCAACAAAAAACTGCCAGATCAAAGCACCTGCCCCAGATCGATTTCTCTTTGCAGATTTATAGATGATGTCTGAAATGGTTTTGTAGAACTGGTCCCGCTGAGAGTAGTGGAAGTCCTTGTTAAGGTTAGACAATCCATATTCAGTGAATAAGACAGGCTTGTTCAGTGCATAGTGACCATCTTCAATGTGAGAAAGCATCCACTTCGACACAAATGCCAATTTATCTTTAAATTCTCTATCGTGGATCCTACCCAAGAAAAAAGTGTATTAGATGTAGGCCAGATGCTCAGAAGCACTATTATAGACATAAAGGAGTGTATTATGTATCCAGTGGTATAAAGAGTAGGTTAATGATGCATCAGAAGAGGTCACCATGAGATCTTGGACGCTCTTGTTTTTGCCACAAACACTTAGAATGCCTATGGCCCCGGATGAAAAATTTTAACAAGTTCACAACTGAAGGCTCATATTATTTATGTTTTCATTTTATCTCCTACAAAATTGTTAATTTTGAGTAACTCATGAAGCTTACCAATGATCAGGGTATATATGAACAGAGGCGAAGTCAACGTCTGAGATCTTGGAATTGCAAACAAAATCTGATCCAAAGGTTGAAGCCCAATTTTCTGGGTTAACAGTTAACCTTTTGGGGTTTTTAGGGCCGTAAAATCCTTCGAGCCCCACAGTCAGCAGATGGTTCTTGTCGATTGATTTCACAAAAGCAGACATTTCCACTATCCAGTCCTGCGATTATAACCCACTAAGTTAATGCTTACAGATTTGGTAGATATCAATTAGATATTTCTATACATTTCTGATTGTGTATTATTGCTTAGCATTTGTAAAGACTCTTCTCCTTTCCTTTTCCTTCTTTGTTTGCTTCTCTAGAAAGGAAAAAAGAGGAGCTATCATACAGATATTTGCTGATGAATTCTGATTAGGAAGCATTGATATCCAAATTTGATACAGTAAAACAACAGGATGAGATAAGGACACTTAACCGTGATTTTAGGCAGAAAAGAATCGTTTGAGCAATTTGATCTTAGAGAGATCTTTGAACAATCTAAGCAAACTAACACATCTGATGTTTACCTCACAACATAAACATTCACTTGATGGCAGAACAATAAAGTTAGTCTTAGCATGAAAAATCTCACATCACATTTCTAGATTTCCTTGAATATTTAATAGAGGAATCTTATAAATATCTGATACGTAATTCGAAGTTTTGCATCAATGGGGTGAACTGTGAAGACCTAATAGTTCTCACTCAATTGGCCTTGTAAAAGTGATTTATCTCCAATAAACAAAAACAACATGGGCTAGAAAGGTTTCTAACTTACTTGAAGAGTGTCTCCTGAAGGATCAGACATGCATCTGGGTTCATTTATCAACTCCCAAGCAAAGATTGTGGGATCATTCCTATATTCAAACCCCGTGATGGTGTTTCTTCTTGTCAGCATTGTCTGTTATAAGAACATAAATCAGAATTGACCAAGTAATCTCTAGAAATAAATAATTGTTTGATAATATTTGTATGTCTACAGAATTTGTCACCCAGATACTCAGCATGATCTGATTTAGAGAACAGTGACCTTGGTTATTATTTTCCTATACAATGTATGTAAATTACACTAGAATACACAAAATGATCCAGAAATCGAGTATAATATCCATGGAAGAGATTATATCCAGTAAAGGAGGTGACTGATTTTCTGATATTTTCAGCATTCCTATCAAACCATAATCTTCCTTTCTCAATTAAAAATAGTATATCAACTGCAGCATCTTTGTCCATGTAAAATACACAAAGACACCATGTATATACTGCATTTCCAGAGTACTTCCTGTGTAGATGTAACTCATAGTCTCTAAGTTTTCAATTTGCAGAGCAGATCCATTTACTGGTGTTCTATCAAAGACAAAATCTCCTACACCTGGGTAATATAAGCCAATTGATTTAGCAAAACTCTAGTTGATAGAAATATTCTGAAAATCGTAAATCAAAATCAGCACTAGGCTCCAAGATAATTCCAGAAAGTGAGAAAATATTATGAAAAAATTAAACCATGCGAGTCTTGGTGCATTAACCATTGAATTATCACTACTAAGCAATCATGACTAAATCACAGAAATACAATAAAAAAACTTCTATAGAATATTGAAAGGTAAAACAAAGTAACAACTTAGGCACAAGAGCTATCACAAGTAATCAAAATCAAGTTTCTTGTGATACAAATGATTCATACATTTTACAACTTCATTCAAGAACGCAAAAACTTGCCAACATTCCCGTGCACTAGGGAGAGTCGTCTCCTACTTATGACAACTTAGAAGCTGCATATGGTATCTATGCTCTTTTCTCACTTTTGAGAAGATGGATAAAAAATTAAAATCAATTTGTGAGCATTTGCTAATGGCACTCACATGAATATAGCTTTTTTCGGTGGAAGAGGGAAGCATAAAAAGATTGATTGCATGCCACTAAAAGCTTGTTAATTCTTATCTCATATTGTCTGCATATGGATAAAGAGTCCAGGAAGAAAAGCCATACATTTATGGTTCATGAGACATTAGAAGAAAGGAAATTCTCGATTCAAACAAAGCTACACGAGATACTCGGTCGTTTTGACTTTTGGTAGAGGATATGTTCCATCCTTTCATAATTGAATAAGGAAACTCCAGCGAAATGCAATTTGTCTGAGGAATATGGTTAAAAGAACCTTGAAATGTGATTTGGTTAAACTGCCAAAAAGAAATGCATAGAAGGTTAACACATACCTTAATATAATTCTTAAAGTATCGTTTGATGGATGGATCAAAGAAGAAGGAATCATTTGAAGAGCTTAAACCAATGCCCTCTTCCCATGCCCACTTCACATACTGAGTCTTCCCACCATAAGCTTGTAAGTTATTAACTAAACTCAGAAGTAGCCTAATTCCATGCTGTCTTGCTTCTGAAATAACATAATCCAAAGCCTAAAAGAAATACGAGTCATCAAACTGGCAGATGCTGAATAAGTATTTACAATTTATTCTCTTTAACAGTACAAGAAATAGAGAAAGCAGTATAATCATTGATATTATAGACAGATTGATTTGACCAAATCTCCATTGCTAGCATGGGAGAGGGAAACTTTAGAAGGTAAAGAAGAATCAGATTTAAACGGTGAAGATCTTAATGTTGGAAGGGTTTTTGCTGTGAATGTCGTCTTAACCATCCTTAAAGTATGGATGGATGATGAACTCAAGAAGCATTGTTTAAAGAGTATGGCAACAACGGAAAGCAAACATACAGTTGTTTGACATGCACACATAAATTCTCAAGGATGGATTATTTATCCATGAGGCGTTATAAGGATATTAGCATGAAATGAAAGCCACTAGGGGGATGAATTTTACTTTACAAGTATCCTATGAATCATAAGTTGGAGGCTCCTTGTGAGAAATTGAAGGGGCCTTCGCAGTTTTTATTTGCATTCTCCATAGTAGTGCAAAGGGCAAAGGACACACATGTTGGTTGAGCATATAAATGTGTAAAATGCCTAATGGCTCATCTGTTGTCACGTAATTCGTCCTGAACCTCACTTAAACATGTTTCTTCATCATCAATTTGGTTATTTTTCGTACAGCATCTCACCGACACTTTAAATAAAGTTAATATTCTAATGTGAAAGTAGACACGGTTCAGAGGCAAGTAACCTACCGACAAAAGTACCCGAAGTGTCAAAAGATGTTTGAACAAAAATCAAATCCAAAATTTCCGAGTAGAACAAATTGAAGCGTCACATACCTTGAAAACACGCTCGTCGAATTGGCCGGGGGAGATCTGGAGGGCATTGTAGGTACCGTCGTTGAAAGCCCAAGTCCGACAAACAGTCATACCCATTTTTGCACCAGCTTGCAGCATTGCACCAACACGAGGCTTTCTGTCTTCATCCGCAGCATGGTCCATCAACCAAAACGAATTCCATCCATTAATGTAAAAAGCTCTACCATCCACCGTAAACTGAGTCCCATTTCTCTCAATAAAAGCTAACTCTGGCTCTTGATAATAAGTGATCCTCACATCACCAAACGACATGAAAATGAATGCCACACACGACGCAATACCAAGAACTGTGAACCATAGCCCATTGGCTGCAACCATCCTCCTTTTCAATGAGTTATGAAGGCCTAAACTTTCAGAGCACTTTAAAAAAAATCACAAATTGAAGCAACTCCTAGGTACCCTTTCGGTTCTTAATCACGAATATCTGACAATCATGCATAGACAGAAGATATTATATCACCTTGAACACAGATTTGAGTACAAATGCCTGCGGCAGTCAGTGTTCAGAACACCCAGATCCCTGTCTAGTACCAGAAAATGACTAGAAAGAGACCAAGAACAGCCTAGATCTTCAGCAAAACTCAAACAAGGAACACACCCAATTCTTGCTCTGCTTGTAATATTTGTATATACTTACAAGAGCAGATGGAGCAGCAGATTCTTGTGGGAGAAATTGTGGAATGTTGAAATCAAAATAAAATAGAAGTTAAGACCAGCGAAAGCAATGAGACACCTAACAAAGAAAAAAATTGAAGAATGTTAAAGATGAAGAAAGGAGTGAGTAAAAGCGTGGTGGGTGAGTGTGGTGGAATGTTGGTATCAGATCTAAAGGCGCTGAATACTGCCCCTAAGATTTCTTCAGTTATAATATTCAACAGAACAGGCTTCCCATCTCATTCAAACGACCCATTGTCAGATTCTGCCATGTCTTTCAATCTCTCTTAGCTTCCCATGTTACGTTAGGTATTGTCAGACAAATCAGACATCAATCCTCTAACTCATCAAGTGCTTCCGCTATCTGCTCTGGTGTTGTTTAGCTTTTTAAGGTGTAGATATTGCTTGTGATTGCTAAATATAGTATGCTTCTTCATTTAAGGCCTAATTATGATGCTGAATCATATATTAAAAGAAGAAACTATAGATAAAAGAAGAGAAAAAACTGCTCCCACGTGACGTGGGGTCCCGTCCCAGATGAAAAGTCACGAGAGAGTTGTTTTTTCACGCTTTCACATCCGACATCTCTTAGTAATGCAATTCTCAAAATTTATTGTTGACCAGTCCCTTCTTTTACGGCTGTCATTTCTACGTGTATTTTTTCTTTACACCTGTCATTTCTACGTGTATTTTTTTCCGTTAAACTACTCGGTATCCGGTGCTATATGAGTAACCAACTAGTCTGAATTTTAAAAGTCTAGATCTTCTGTCCAATTTTATTTTATTTAATAAAATCTCAGCAATTTATTTTCTGAATTCTACGCAGGTCCCACATGAATGAATGACTGATATTTATTAGACACAATAAAACATCATAATATTAGACAAAAGATCTGAACTCGAATTTCAGAGACCCTTTTAAGCAACAAAGCTCTTTCTCACGAGTTTTTAAAACCATTTCATTCTTTTAGAATCGAATTCGACACCGAGATTGAAAAGAGTGCAATAGGGGAGATAAATGTTTTTAAATGGTTCCCAAACATAATATACAGAAGAGAAGAGGGAATGGCGCAATTTTAAATAAGTACTGTTTTGTTGGTAAGATTGTGTGTAATTATTACCGAAATTGAGAAAAAGAGAACAATTAAAGAATCATTATGTAATGATAAAGAACAAGGTAAGCAATCAAGTAGTCTAAGTAGAAACGAGACACTATCTTATGTTTTTTTTCCTGCTAAAAGACAGAGTCTGACCTGTATAGAGAGACACAAATATCTTCCCTAGACATCTTGGGCCCAATTAGATGTGGATTAAATTCTTGTTATAAATCGAAGCCTAATGAGTAACTTAATAAATTAAGGATCCTTCAATACATCAAATAAAAAAATGTGCTCTATAATAACTACCTCAATCTTTACTTTTACTAATTTGACCATCAAAGAATAAATATCTAAAGATTTTTAATCTATTAAGAAGAAGTTTTGCTCTCTCACACAATTAGTTTTGTATGTCTATTAAGAGGTAGTACATAAGACCTATTTAAACTACATTCCAACTCATCTTATTAGACCTAATCTTAGACAATAAGTAAAAAGTTATATTTGAATAAACTGCAAACCAAAACATGTTACAAAAAATTAACAATGATTATGATAGTTACTTTGCTCTTAATGAATCACCTTATTATTTGATCTTAAAATTGTGTGAATGTCACTTGGCTTGATTTTGCATGTATATCTTGCTTAGTTTTTGTGAGGGTCACTTGACTTGGTCTTATGTGAATGTTAATGAATTTGATGTAGCTTCAACCCTTGTTTCTTATATAGCTGATGAGGTCTTAAGGTATCTTAGAATTTGGAAGAGTTTGTAGAGTTCCAATATAATTTCAAGATAGTTCTTAACTTGAACTTCTTCTTTTAATCCTTGAATTTGGACTTTGTGGAAAAGTCATTTGACTTGATTTCATTCATTTTACTTATCTTTGTGAGGGGCAAGTTTTGGAGCAACTAGTAAGGTTACACCTTTGTGACCAAAAGATTACGAATTTGAGTCATGAAAACAGACTCTTTGTAAAAGGCAAAGAGAACGTTGCATAAAATTGATGTCCCTTCCCTGAACTTCGCAAAGCGGGGAGCCTTGTGCACTAGAGTTGTTGTTGTTGTTGTTATACTTATCTTTGTGAGAGTCATTTGAATGTTGATAAGTTTATTATAGCTTTAGCCTCTCTCTTTTGTAGAATAATGTCATGTGGAAGCACTTGTGAAATCAAAGTAAAGTTCTAAGACACTTTGATATTTGCTTAATCGATTATACATTTATTCCAAAAGACTTAGTGATCAATGTTATGAAATTCTTAAAATGTTCATTTTAGTTTATATTTGATTTTAGGTACAATTCGAAAATGAAAGAGCTAAAGTGAGTCAAAAGCATAGTATTTGAGTTGTCTTCTTAATATTAACACTCACTTGTCTTCATAGAATAAGAAAAAGAAGGATTAGAGCAAGAGGAGATAAGAAAATGTTGCAAACATCAAGTATGAAGAGATTGGAGACTCACGACCATGACAAAATGTGTTTGCATGGGTGTGACACTCCTTATCATGCCTATGTAACCATGGTTTATGGTCGTGGCATGGAGGCTGTCACGATCATAACACTACAAGTCACAGGCATGACTTCTTACCAGCTCACCCGAACCCTAATTTTTAGTATAAAAACATCATTCTAGGGGCAAAAACTTAGGAAAGGTTAGAGGAATCGTTCCAAGGGTTTCGGGAGGCAACAAAGGGGCAAAACTCTTCTTCTTTGGAGACCCATGGAGGGATAGGCTTTCCTGACACAATTCGGAGGTGATATCAACTTCGAAGAACTTGGTTAAGCATTTCTTTCATTGTGTTTATTATTTTTTCTCTTCTTAGGGATTGATTATATTATCATATGGTTATAGATTTGGGTTTTTTTTATGTATGAATGATCTTTATTCTCGTTATCGTTAGATTGTTTGTGTATGAACCCATTGCTATTCAATATAATTCGTAATTGTTATGTTGAGATTCATTTATGACAACTAATGGTTCGAATCATTAGGGGTATCATAACTTAGATTAAATGACCCGAGCTTGTGTGATTGTTGCCTTGATTAATTTGTTGTCCTAACTTGTTATGCGGTTGTCCAATTAAATCTAGAGAGCTTATTCTAGGTTATTCGATAATTAGGTTTAGTTAACAAGCTCTTCTTAATTAAACACGATCTACGGAAAAATCGAGGTTAACAGAGCTTATTGTTAACCTGCAATTAATAGTTGCTAAGAGGGGTATGCGAACAACAATTCAATGAAATATGTTTAATTGTTTGTAGGCCGAGTTTGAACCAATGATTGGGTCCTTAACGAATTCATCACTTTCATCATTTTTAGAATTTTTTCTTTAATTTTTTTCATTAATTTAGTTTCATTTTGTTTTCTTAT
>JANVCL010000009.1:2545563-2562306 GCA_026546855.1 Erythroxylum incrassatum
AGATAAGGCAAAATTAAATTACTTAAGTCTACTATATATATATATATATATATATATATATTAAACCACCACCATTTCCATTCCACTTATATAGTTTTACATATATATAAGGGGAATGGAAATGGTTGTGGTTAACTTGGAACATATCACATTCAAGGTTGGGTTGTAAAGTGTTAAAATAGGGTTAACCTGTAAAGGCAACATTAAATTAGTGAGCATAGCAGGAGATGTTGAATTTGAAGGGCACATGATCATCATCCAGTGGACGACTTTTGAGGCATCCTCCAGCTTGCCTATCATATCTTTTGAAAATTTTCTTGTGATTATCTATTAGGTGGGCCACTTCCACTTGACGCTAGGGAGCTTGCTGGAAGCGTACCATATTTTATTCACTACTGTGATTACTCCAGACAACAAAATGATTTCAGACTGGGTTCCACTTCCACAATCAAGATAGAAACGTTATGATCAGTGTTATGGCATTGTACAAGGAATGGATCGCCAGGGATGAACTCAAGTTTCCTGTCCAACAATAAGAACATCCCAAGACACTGCCTATTATAAATAATTGAATACAGTTCTCACCAGAAAAGTGTGCTCCGCTGAAAACTACTGAGCTAAGGAAGACTGATTGCTTCCAGGTCATTATGGAAGCAAGAGATCCCAGTAGAAAGCCTCTGTAAATCAACTCTTCTAGAAGTGGAGTGATAAAGCAGTAAACTAGGATGCAAGCAACTTTTGATATGTCACTCTTCATTAGAATCTCGCTCAGAATGGGATTATTAACATCCTACAAACGTCAATAGTACATAAGACTGCTGCCACAAAATTGAAGTTATAATTCACCAAATTCCTCAAATTTCACATTCATAGGAATCACAAATAGGCTATCCAACAAACATCCAGTAAATCATAAACTATGATAACTAATGAGATGGCAGAGATTGTCAAAAGTAAATAAAAAGCAGAGAACACTGGTATGACACGAGTAACTTAAACAGGATTCATAAATTATGTAGTCAAATAATAATATTCTGATCCCTGTTTTTCATTTCAGCACTTATTTTGAGTTCCTGTATTCATAACAGTAAACATTTCACTCTTGAAAACCAATCAAATGAAGAATGATTGCTAGAGCTGCCAGCAACCGTTCTTATGTTAAAACATGGAGTGTAGCAAATAACACAACAGATTCAGAACATTTGGACTGCTATGTGCCTGTGGAAAGTTAAAGCATTGGCATTTTTGGAACTTAGTGCAACCAAACTAAAGTAATTCATCGTTTATGTTTCCAGGAGAATAATCACTAAATGTATGAGATATGGCTTCTACTAAACTGATTCCGTCAGGGTTAAATTCCCCTTAACCACAGACAACATCTAAAGTTACTTGCAGTATAATTTGAGAATAATATAATAAAATTCATACACCAAATAATAGAGAAAGCTACACTAGGAGGTACAAAAACAATCGTATCAAAATGACTATAACAGGGTTATTTATGCAATTGCACGAGTTTTTACCAAGATTTTACTCAGATCATAGAAATTCATAGGATAACTTGCTGCAATAGTGTTTTCAGTAGTTCCTGTTCTATGGAACTCTATCCATGCTATTCATTTTGGTATATATAGTAATTAGCATAAGTTCTGAAAACACGAAGTGAACCTGTCAAACATCATCAAAAGGACCAAAATTAATACAACCCCATGGCAGGAGCAGCAGCTATGCCCGGGGAAACAGAAAAGACTCATTAGAATTGGTGATGGCTGTTTTGCAAACTGAGGACATGGAATAGCTGGCAGAGACAAGTGGAGAAATGGATTATGGGGAGGGTTAGTGGAAGCTAATTTCAGTTGCTGGTTGGTAACAATATGGACTGCGATCCATTATTCATACTTTTTGGCATTTCTTGTTTGATTTCTCATGTATATAATTAGTGACCTTAGTAATGAAAGGAGGATATACTTTTCATCCCAAAAATCAGTGTTTGCTAGAGATCAGAAGTTTCTCTCTTTATCTCTCTGAGCCTTCACCCCATCTTTCACCATAGGTCATAAAGGCTGTAAGACTCACAAACCAGAAGACTTCGAGGTTCCAGGGCTCGATTTCTCTATCACATCGCCCGTAACCCAATTCCAAACTTGATCCCATACCAATTTCGTATCAGAGCTAGGGGTTATAGAGGAGCCACGCAACCGACAGCAACAATTGGAAGCATTCTTATGGCAATATCAAGTTAATCGATCCACTAATTTTGCTAGGCAGCAGTAACTTTCAGCCTAGATGGAGGTACTCTCATACGCTCTGAATGGATTGAAGGAAAATGGCCAAGATATTGCTGAGAGTAGTATTGCCAGAGCACAACAACTAGGACGTGGAGGAAATGACTTAGGTGCAGGGGGGCATTTTGTGCCCAAGTACTCCAAGCTTGACTTACCTTGCTTCAACAGCACCACCAATGCCCTTGGTTGGTTCAATCGTTGCGAGCACTTTTTCCATCACCAATGAACACTAGAAGAAGAAAAGGTTGACCTAACTTTCTACCACCTTGAAGATGATGCATGGATTTGGTCCCTCAAGTTAGAGTGAGACCAACCACACCTCCGTTGGGAGGAGTTTGAAGACTTATTTCACTTATGGTTCGGGCCACCGAAACACATTAATAAACTTAAAGAATTAGCAAAACTCAAGGAGACCGACATGATGGAGGAGCACCAACACAAGTTTGAGTTATTAGTGGCTTGAGCAAGTTCTCATATCTTCGAACAAGTAGAGATATTTGGTTTGATGAATTATATTGCAGTGGAAGTGGAGGCCAAGGTTTTGCATGACGTGCATGAAACAATGAGTCTTGCTCAACTCAATGAGAAAGAAGGAGTCCAGTGACGACCTAAACCAAACCAAAAGTAGACATCTTCCCATCACCTCCAACCATCAAGTTGCCGCGACAATGACCCAAGCGTGCCAACCTTCATCAAGTGGCTCTCAGGTATCAATCAACACGAATGGAAGGTTCTGAATTAAGCCATTGATAATCATGGTCTAGGGTGGTCTCTCCCAAGTTGATGCATTGTGGGAAGTAGAGGACGACATATAGCAACACTATCCAATATTTTCACTTGTGGGCAAGCTTGGTTTGGAGGATGGGTGTAGCGATACAACCCCCACCACACGAGCATTAGCTAAACCCCTACTTATGTATCAGCACCGCCGCAAAACACGTGGGGGGAAAGATTCATCAGAATTGGGGATTGCTATTTTGCAAATTGAGGACAACGTAGGACAATTGACATGGACAATTGGAGAAGTGGATTATAGGGAGGCTCAGTGGAAGCTAATTTCAATTGCTAGTTGGTAGCAATATGGAGTATGATCCATTATCCCTACTTTTCAGCATTTCTCATTTGACATCTCATGTATATATGTTAATGACATTAGTGATGAAAGGAGGATATAATTTTCATCACAAAAATTAGTGTTTGCTAAAATCGGAAGGTTCTCTTTTTATCTCTTTGAACCTTCACTCCACATTTCACCATAGGTCTTAAAAGCTGTAAGACTCACAAACTTGAAGACTCCAAGGTTCTAGGGCTTGATTTCTCTGTGACACCGTCTGTAAACCGTAAGACCCACAAACTTGAAGACTCCGAGGTTCTAGGGTTTGATTTCTCTGTGACACCGTTTGTAAACTGATCCCAAACTTGATTCCATACCATCCCCTGAGCTAGTTACTTATTACTACATTTCCACAAATTGTTTTCTTGTCATAGTTAGGTAGCTCACATAAAACCAAGATAGAAAATCAAGGAATAGAAAATTCATAATTCTTACATCGGTCTAAGTTAAAGAACAACATAATAAACCAATCAAAATATCAGTAAGGTCTTTCCATGAAAATGTATAAATACTATTTCCACGTCACTTTGCTTCCAAATATTATCAAGGATCAATAATATGGAGATTAGAAGACAATAACTTGCCAAAACATACACACATTCAATGTCATGGACATTCAATACAATCTAGAGTCATAAAATCATCAATTATGCACATGATAAATGCATTGAAGCAATTTATATGGGAATTAGATAACTAACCTTGGGTCCAATTAACTCATCAGCAAGGAAAGATGTCAGGAAAACTAGTAAAATAAGAAACCCCAAACCCACTACTGATGCCAATGGCCAATTCCTCGTTTTTGCTAAATTTTTGGTTTTGAAGAGACTTGCAAGGTTGTATCCAGGCTTGGCAGTTTTGGTAAGTAGAACCAAGGCCCCTACAAGCTCCAAAGTTTCAATAATAAACAGCCATAATGCCTGCAGTTAAAGGTAATATGAATCAATATGCAACTCCTTGAATGTAGAAAGGCATTAGCATAGCCACTACATCTATGCACGCGTAATTCCTATTGCATCAATGTTACTCCTTAACGATATAGATGACTTAGATCCACCTCATATGAAATTTACATGGAATAAGGTGCTATGAAGCTCAAGTATGATAGTCTCACAAGACAGTTAGCCAGCAAGTATCAAGGGGACAATCGCTCTTGCTAAGGGTGTATAGCCATTTGAGGCCAAGTAGTGGGGATCTAACCAAATTACGTGTATGAATAGGATACTTCTTGGAGAAATTCATTGTATGAGTAGGATTTACATCTCAGATCCTAGTTTAGTTTATAAATAGGCGTTAAGACTTGTACTAGAGTACCCTAACAAAATTCTTAATGACTTTCTTCTTTGCTAGATTCTTTCCCAACATTTGAAAGAAAAGTTCATTCATGAACTTTGGGTAAATACAGTTTAGCTTGTGCACAAATTATGGGAGTAAATAAACAAATGATCACCGTCCTTTGAGGAGGATCCTCAAGATTATTCCTTTTGAAATCATGAGGAACTTCTACTTTTCAAAGCAAATTTTCTAACTCAATATTATGATTACAAAAAGGTACACAATAGATTGAAAAATCGATAAAAGCAGACACCATGAGTTAGTATGTTTTACAAGGGAGTGAAAGCTTAGATAGTAGAAAGTATGTTACCAAGGCAGCTTATGAAAAGTTCAACAGCCTGATTCCCTTTTGTGGCATGTTCAATGTTATAAAAAGGCGTAAAAAACCTTGATTACAATAAGCAAAGACTGGTATGAGTTACTATGCAATTGAAGGTAAAAAGCTCAGTTTAGGCACTCACTTCTGTCTCTGGATCAAGAACAGGTTGCTGAAAGATATAGGAAACGATAGACAAGCCTCCAGTGCCCAAAGGTATGTGCAAATTGAACATATACAGAGCCATGGTGCTCCATATGCTGCCGCTCTCCCACGGAACATCCGATGAAAGAATAGAAAACGCCTGTTTATGTGAGGTCAGAACCGAAAAATGCAGAAGAATATGAAAGTCTGTTCGTCAACAAGAAGATAAAAAATTTATGTACGTTACCTACTGATTACAAGAACCCAAATTTCGGATGAAGGAAGAAATTACAAGTCCAAACGATAATAATCTAAAACATGGGTCGGCTGAAGAAAAAGCTACTCTTCTCTCTTCCGACTCAAAGCCTACATTTTAAGTTGTCCAAGATAGTATACTTGGGAAGACAAAATAGGATCGAAACATAGATACCTGGGTGGGTTGTTTAGGAATTTGGTTTTTAAAGCAGCAACACTTGAGGGAAGATTCAGAAGAGGGACGAGAACTGTTTGAATATTCATATGGGATCAACGATTGATGATAATCCCTGTAAAGTTTGGCAGAGAGGCATCCAGCTGTTGGCCAAAGCGCCATCATCGCCTATGCTTCCTATGCTTCAGCTGCAGTTTTTGGGTGGGTTTTCGTTTTGACGACTGCTCCACTTAACTGTTTTTATCCTGACAAAAGGTGTACTCCCAAATGGTTCAAATTGAACTTGAGGGCTGTTTGGTTTTGTTTTCTTTTCTAAACCTGTTTGGTTAAAATTGTTTTCATTTTTTGTTTTCAAAAAATAAAGAAAATGACAACAATTTTATAAAAATGTAAAAATGACGTTTTTGTGTATTTTTAAAATAGTTTTTTAATAAAAATAAATCATATTTGGTTTTTTTGTGCCAACTTCAGCATCTTCTGTGATGTGATTTTCCCGGATATATTATTTTTTATTTGTTTTGGCATTTGCTGCTTATGTTTGTTTTTGTATATGTTGCATGATTTGCTTTTGAGTAAGTGCTGTTACTTGCATTAAAAGCTCTATGCAACTAGAAATCAACATAAAACTATCACCTTCCGATCATCTTTGTCTTTAAAACAAGTCTTCGTTATTTTGTTTCCTTCACTTTTCTATATATATATAGCACATCATGAAAGCTTTCATGATAGCATGATGATAGATAATTGTGCATTTTGGAGCTTAGAACCATAAGGTATCCTTTTTGCATTTTGCATCTTCTTTAATCCTTCGTTGATTTTGATAATGTATTCTTCATAACATGATGATGGATAAAAGGAAAAAGATTTATTTGATAGTTGATTAGAAGTGGTAGTTAAGTCAAGAATTTGTATTACCAAATACCAAGAATAATCGGAGTTTTACGTTTCGCCTTGGTGAATGGGTAGGAAGAGCCCGCTTTTGGGTGGATGATGGGGGCTGATCCTCTGACCAAGAACCCAGTATCAACCTTGATGCATTGGGACAAGGTTGATACTGGGTTCTTGGGCTAGAGGATTTGAGGGGGGTGGATGATAAGATCACCATAAATGGTAGAATGCATTGAAAGCTTTTGAATTAAAGCATTGACATCTTTCTATGAACTACCACCTTCTTCGATAACTTTCTTGGCCTTTTCCATAAGCTCTCGACCTTTTCTCCACATCTCTAACACCTCTTCACCACCACTCATTAGCCTTTTCACCACTGTCTCAACCTTATCTCTTCCCAATGTTGGTGGTGGATCATCGTTCCACAACGTTTGGTACATACTACCCGCCTTTACACCAGTCTTCAACATGTCTGTGATTAGCTTTTCATTGTCGAATTGCTCTACTGATATAGGTCATTTTATCATTGACACTCCAGCGCTTACACCTTTGAGAGTTGAGTTCTACTCACAATGAGTCATAAAACCTCAATTGCTGGGTGATCTAGTATCAGCAATTGTGGTGCCCATCCATATATTATCAGTCCTTGTCTTGATTCTCTAATCCTATATTCTAGTTCACTAAAAGCACACTTTCTTGGTTCATTTGATCATTGTTAGTGGATTTAAACACTCTCCCTAAAACCTAAATAAACTGAACTTTGCTCACCCCGAGACCATATTCTATCTCTACATATTGGTCAGTGGTCAAACCAGCAATGCTTCCAAAACTGATGTAAAGAACAAAGTTGGGTTTTTGTCTATCAAGCCAATTCAATATGCTCTACTCGTCCATTGGAGTCAGATGAGAATAACTAGAATACATTCAAAGTTTATACTCTAAAGATAAAACACATCCAAATTTCCCACAATGCCGTAGCTATCTCATTGTCTGCTCAATGTGTGGCTTATAGTTCCATGTATATATTTGAGCACTGGGTGTCGCAGCAACGATCCCTTGGATCTACTCGGGTCATAATCGCTGTCATCACTAATTATTTGCCAAAATTGTCGAGAAGACATAACATATGGGAAATTTATCTACAAGTCTAATTAAACTTACGTCCCTACAAACTCTACATTTTATAACCCCATTGTGACAGAGAATCCTAAATAACTCATTCGAACTAGCAACTGGATCTAAATGATGTCGACCGATCCCATGCGTGTCTTCCTTTCTCCACAAAGAACATGGAGAGCATCTCGAGTGTTAACTTCTAGTATAAGGGCTCCATGATATCAAAGAATCGAGACTAAGCTTCAACTTCTATAAGGTCCCAAGCGCGTTAAACCAAGCCAACTTGCCTGAGTGCCTCTTATTCAATATTGTAACTTGTCACAAATGTCTTCTCTTTCAACCTCTTATACTGTGTTGAGTGAAAATAGTGATTCTAACGGAATACGGGTACGAGGATTAAATATTGTCAGAAGAATTAACGCACATCAGAGGGAAGAGAGAGAAAAGAGAGAATCCATTGATAGAGAGGGAAGATTACAACGATTGCACACACACACAATACATGCCATTCAAGTCCGCATAGTCGGCTTAAACTCAGCTCATCTATTCCCCTACATGTCTCCCTATTCTATTATTCTAGTCCCGATATTTAATTAAACGTTGCGCTTTACTCTCCATTTTCTCCAGCTAACGTCTGGCCCTTCTTATTTGCATTCCGTCATCGCTGGTTTACTCACTAACAATCCCCTTCCCCTTAACATCTTTGTCCACCAAATTGATCTCCGAATAATGTTTCTGGAGTTCAAACAGATATTCCTAGCTAGCTTCCGCGTCTCCTCCATTCGACCATTGCACCAACAATTGTGTTACTGCTCGGTTGTGCTTCTTCGTGATGCGTCGGTCTAAAATAGCGACTGGAACTCGCTCGGTCGTCGTGATGAATTCCGGTAACTCCGCCGAGATTCTAACCTGGTCCCCCCTCACCTGCTTCAGCTGCGAGACATGAAACACCGGATGGATCAGGGAGGTAGCAAGCAATTTGAGCCTATAAGCTACCTGCCCTATCTTCTGTACAATTTTATACGGCCCGTAGTACAAAGGAGACATTTTCTGATTATTTCTTCGATGTAACGAATACTGCCTGTAGGGTTGTAATTTGAGTAACGCCATTTCCCCAATTGCAAACTCATGTTTTGAACGACTGGAATCAGCATATTGTTTCATGCGATTCTGCGCCCTCTTTAGATGGAACCTTACCAAGTCGATAATAGCTTCCCGGTTTTTGAGCACTCTATCCACTTCCATTACCTTCGCATCCCCTGCAATGTAGGGCGTATAAACCGGCGGCGGATACCCATAAAAAATTTCAAAAGGAGTACTCCCGATTGACGGACGATAAGTGGTGTTATACCACCACTCCGCAACAGCTAGCCATTCACTCCACTTCTGTGGGGTCTCCCCGCAACAACACCTTAAATATGTTTCCAGAATTTTGTTAACTGCCTCCGTGAGACCGTCGGACTGGGGATGGTATGCAGTTGAACATTTACGTTGTACCCTCTGTAACTTAAGCAACTCCTGCCAGAACTTACTCATAAAAATGGGGTCCCGATCACTAATAATCGACTCCGGCATACCGTGCAACTTGAACACATGCGTAAGGAATAACTCCGCGATGCCACTTGCGGTGTACGGGTGCTTCACTGTGACGAAATGAGCATACTTCGTAAATCGATCGACCACCACCAGAATTACCGACCTTCCCTTCAACGCCTATAGCCCTTCAATAAAATCCAAACTGACCTCCCTCTAACTTCCCTCCGGAATAGCAATTGGTTGTAACAGCCCCAGATAAGCGACGTTGTCGTACTTATTCCGTTGACAACTCATACAATCTTGAACATATCGCCTCACATCTCTCGCTAATCCCCTCCAGAAAAACATGCTCTGTATCTTTTTAGTGGTCGCTGCGACCCCCGCATGTCCCCCGATGGCATCGTCATGGCTAATTCCAATTATTTGTTTCCTCAACGCCTAATTGTTACCAATAACCAGTCGACCCTTCCATTGGAGCAACTCATCCTTCCACTCATAGGCACTTGGTTTCTGTCCCCCACCATTCAATTCCTCAATTAGACATTGTTTTGAGGGGTCTTGCTCCCAGCTCTTCCGTATTTCTTCTATCAATTGCCTATGTAACTGTGACACCGATAATGTCATCAACTCCACACTTGTAATTCGAGACAGTGCGTCTACCACGTCATTCTCTTTTCCACTCCTGTATTGGACTTCGAAATCATAGCCCAACAGCTTAGGAAGCCATGTTTGCTGGAACGGAGTCGTCAACCTCTGCTCCAGCAGGTATTTCAAACTCCGATGATCGGTTTTGACAACAAACGGCTTGCAACTCAAGTAATGATGGCAGTGCTTGATTGCTTTAATGACGGCCAAAAATTCTTTCTCGTACGTTGATAACCCATAATGCCTTCTTGCCAATGCCTTGCTCAAAAACGCTATCGGGTGACCCACTTGTTGCAGTACTGCTCCGATTCCTTGTCCATTGGCATCCGCTTCAACGACAAACTTCTTCAAAAAATCAGGTAAAGCGAGTACCGGAGCAGACGTAATCGCCGCTTTCAACTGCTCAAATGCGTTCTGCTCCTCCATCCCCTATTCCCACTGATTCATCCGATCCTTCTTGAGTAATTCCGTCAATGGCTTTGCTAACACCCCGTAGTCCTTAATAAACCGTCTATAATAACCAGTGATTCCTAAGAAACCCCTCAATTCCTTGAGATTCCTCGGGGTCATCTAGTCGATTATTGTCTGAACCTTCTAGAGATCCGTGGCAACCCCCGCCTCCGATATTGCGTACCCCAAATATTCCACCTGGCCTGCCCCAAATACACACTTATCCCCCCGCAAGAATAAGCAATTTCTTCTCAACGTCTCCACGGCTGTAGAAATGTACTGAATGTGTGACTGCAAGGAGGAGCTGTAAATGAGTATGTTGTCGAAAAACACCAATATGAACCGACGTAAAAAGGGTTTAAATAACTCATTAATTAATCATTGAAAGGTCGACGGTGCATTTGTCAGGCCAAAGGGCATTACGAGAAATTCGTAATGTCCCTCATGGGTTCTAAACGCCGTCTTCGCCACATCTTCCGGCTGCATTCTGATCTGGTGGTAACCAGATCGGAGGTCCAATTTCATAAACCATCCCGCACCGTGTAGTTCATCCAACAATTCTTCAATTAATGGTATAGGGAATTTTTCTTTCACCGTTTGCTTATTTAATTCCCTATAGTCAACGCACATTCGCCAGGAATCGTCCTTCTTCTTGACCAGTACCACCGGTGAAGCGAACGGTCCGTAGCTCTCCCTAATGAACCCCTGTTTCAGAAGGTTCTTCACCGCTTGTTCGATAATGTCCTTCTAAGCTCCTGAGTACCTGTACGGTCGGACGTTAATGGCTTCCACCCCCTCCTTGAGAACTATTTGATGGTTGTATGGTCGGTTCGGAGGTAATTCAGACGGTTCTTGGAAGACATCTGCATATTCAGCCAGGACCACATTGAGTTCATCGATGGCGCTCCACTGGTCGGGGGCAATTCGCATCTGTTGCAATTGGAATTCCACCGGTATTGTCAACTGCATCATACACTATTGATTCTCCGATGACCTCCGCCACTGCGTTTGAAATTCTTTACTAGACAGGATTCTTAATCGCCCTTCTGGATTTCCACATAACTTAACCTTCTGTCCCTCCCATTTAAACACCATTGTCCGAAGCTTGAAATTACAGAGAACTTCATCGAGACCACTCAACCATTGTACCCCCAGAACCACGTCGCGTCCGCCCAATGCCATTACTAGTGCATCCATAGTAAACTGTATTCCCTGCATGGTCCATTTGAACCCTTCGCAATATTGATGACACTTCAATTGCAATCCTCCTCCTACCGTAGTGGAAATAGGGTCCATTTCTCTCAACTGACCATCTCCCTTACGAAAGATCGATGGGTCAATGAAATTATGTGTGCTTCCATTATCGACCAGGATATATATCTTCCTTCTTTGATATTCCCCAACCACTCTCATTTGATTAAACTCCGTATCCCCTGATAGTCCCAGCATAGCTTGCATGGAGACGATCGGTTGATGTTCTTCGGTCAGACTGAGCTTTAATTCCTCCTCCTCCATTTCCGGTGAAGTTCCTCCATTATCATGGACGGAGCCACAGTGTTGACTCCAAAACTTTAACATAAAAAAATTATTAATTTATATTTTTAACTCATAAAAAAATCAAAATTTTGCCCCCACTAAATTTTTTTGGCCTCTAGTGAAATTTTTCCCCCACTCAAAAAAATTTCTGGATCCGTCTCTGTTATCGTCTTCCCCTGTTACTATATAAAACTGAAGTTGCCGCTTCTTGCATTGGTGTTCGATACCGTACTTTTCGTCGCACCAAAAACAAAGACCCTTAGCTCTTTTCTCGTCAAAATCCCTACTACTGATACGCCTCTGTCTTTTTGATGTCCCCACCGACGAGGAGGAACGTAGAGACAATGCTGGCGTAGGCAGTATCCCATCCGACACTGACCTGCGCATATTATTCGTGGGTTGTGATATTCGCGAGCCCGCCGGATACTTACCATAGTCACTCGTTCCCTTCAGCAATGACCCTTGCTTCAATGTTATATTTCCAGTAGAGTTTAAAATGGCCTCTTGCTTCCTGGATAAGGTATATGCTTGATGTAAAGAATGAGGATCATGCAATTTAACCATCACCCCTATCTCTGGCTTCAACCCCTTCACAAAGAACCCCACTAAGTATTCTTTAGACAGCATCAATCGATTAGAATGATGGTCAAATAACGTGCAATAATCCAAAACTGATCCCGTTTGCTTAAGATCCTTGAAGTCCCAACCGGATCATCGAATATTTCCGCGTCAAACCTCTGTTTCAGCGCCTTAGTAAATTCTTCCCACGCCATTGTTTCTGTGATATGTCGATTCCTCACATATAAGCGATACCACTCCTGAGCTCGTTCATCCATGTGGAGAACGGCCACACTCACCTTCGTGTTCTCCGGCATTTGGTCTAAGCTGAAAAACTGCTCGCACCTATATATCCACTTTTTAACATTTTCACTATTGAATAGTGGAAACTCGATCCTACTCAGCCTCGTGAGAGTATTTCCTTCTTGCTCATGTGCCACCGAACTCCCTTGCGACAAGATTTCTGCAGTCCCCACCTCGCTTGATTTCTGAAGGCTTTGTAAGAGCAGAGTTCTGAGTTCAGACATTTCCTTCTCCACCTTCTCCGTTTTATTCTGAATCTCCATGAACATTCGCTCCATGGAAGTTTTCAAACTTTCTTCCATTCTCCTAAGGTCTGCACTCCGGGTGTTCTCTGCCATGATTGGTTCTCACAGAATCGTATTCTCTGATACCAATTGTTGAGTGAAAATAGTGATTCTAACGGAATACGGGTACGAGGATGAAATATTGTCAGAAGAATTAACACACATCAGAGGGAAGAGAGAGAAAAGAGAGAATCCATTGATAGAGAGGGAAGATTACAACGATTGCACACACACACAATACATGCCATTCAAGTCCGCATAGTCGGATTAAATTCAGCTCATCTATTCCCTTACATGTCTCCCTATTCTATTATTCTAATCCTGATATTTAATTAAACGTTGCGCTTTACTCTCCGTTTTCTCCAGCTAACGTCTAGCCCTTCTTATTTGCATTCCGTCATCGTTGTTTTACTCGCTAACATACTGCTTATGTGTTGCCACATTGAAGAGTAGCATCAGAGATCGCTCGGTGGATGAATTGAGTGAGCTCCTCTTAGGTCTCTAGAAAACCCCTCTCCTAGTTGTTTCTTCCTTGGGATCGCCTTTTCTCATTAAGATCTTGTCATTGTGTCTGAAAATTTAAATAAATTTGAGAAATATGCATGTAAATTACAAACATACCCTTTTCACACACTTATTCCTTACGCTCACTAATTATGAAACACGAAAGCGAACAAACAACAGAAATTAAAACACATAAAAATGAATATAAATTAACTAACAGCCTAATTAATTACAAAATTAAAATTAAAATTATTGTAATTAACAAATGAAATGAACCTAATTACAAAATTACGAAATTAGCTTTGAAATTGGAAATTAACAAATCTACTTTAACAATTATGCAAAATTAGCATAATAAAACGTTGAATTTACCTAAAAATTAAAATTGAAATGAAATTAAACAAGATACAACTTTAATTAACCATAAAAACAACTACTTAATCCTAATTTCACACAAAAACATCACAAATTAAGAATGTCTGAGTAAAATTTGCACAATTTCACAATTCAAATTGAAATTTCATGTAATTAATCAAATTAAACCAATAATTCATGTGGGTATGGATGAAATTCAATTATTAAATCACAATTATCCACAATTCTCACAAAATTTTATAGAATCCCAAAATCCTAGATCTAGTGTTTTTAGGGCTAAAAATTCAAAAAACACCTAATTATGCATGCATAAAAAAGCGAAATCAACAAGAATATTTACTTAGGTGTTGCTAACTTGCAAGAAAAACGCAAAAATTTGACTGGGAGATTGAGAGGGTTACAGTAGGGGAGTAAGAGAAAAAACAAAAAGTGAAAAAGATAAGGGATTAGGGCAAATTTAAGGGCTATCGTAGACTTACACAGTCTGCTACATTACTGTGTAGATCACTAACTTGCAATCTTTCACGGACTTACATAGTCTATTTTATGGACATCTGTCCAACTGTGTAAGTCTACACAAGTGTGTCTAAAGAGCATTTTTGGGGTTAAAAAACCTATATCTAGTGTTTTTGGGGATAAAATTTCTAAAACACTCAATTATTCATACATAAATAAGAAATAAGCGAAATCAACAAGAATGCTTATTTAGGTGTTGCTAACTTGCAAGAAAAACACAAAAATTTGGCTGGGATATTGAGAGGGTGACAGCAGGGGAGTGAGAGAAAAAAGAAAAGGTGAAAAAAAGGAATTAGGGCAAATTTAAGGGCTATCGCAAACTTACATGGTCTGCTGCATTATTGTGTAGCTAATCATGTAGGTCACTAGCTTGTAATCTTTCACGGACTTACATAGTCTATTATATGGACATCTGTCAACTGTGTAAGTCTACACAAGTGTGTCTAAAGAGCGTGTAACTCTTTATAAATGTGTGCAACATGAAAAATAGATGAACAAACTTAAGAAATATTGCACTTAAAGTTATGAACCCTTAACACGTATACCCTAACATAATAATTATGCAAAATCTCATTAGGGTACTTAATGTTCTAATCTAAAACACATCAAAACTTAATAAAACCCTATTCTAACATCAAAATAGAAAAAATGAAGTAGAAGTTAAAAATAAAACCTAAACTAATTCATGGGTTGCCTCCCATTTAGCATTTAGTTAACTTCGTTAGCTTAACGTAGCTTTCATGCTTACTATCACCTTGGGTCAATGATTAGTGGTTTACTTCCACTTGTTTCTCTACGTAGGGGTTTCGTAGCTTGTAAATAAGTCACATGTTGTAAGATAATGATAAGGACATAATTATTAAACTGACAATAATGAGTTCAAAGTCAAGTGGGTGGATGTGTGCAAGCCTAAAATCTAAGACGGGTTAGGGATAAAAGCAATTAGGACTATGTATAAAGTTCTCTTAGGAAAAAGAAAATGAAAGCTAATGATCAAGAATCCCTTTTGGTTAAAAAAGAAAAAATTGTAGTAACATATTTCAAGCTAACTAGTTTCCTCTCTCTCGCTATGTTGAGATCTTTTTCCTCTTGTTTCTAGATAACAAGTTTTAATCTTTCTTTTTCACAAATCTACGATCGATTAGCTCGTCTGTTTTTTACTACTGGTAGTTTCTGTCGCACAGCTTGTCACCGATTCGTTTTCTGGGGCCATGGCATCTGACGAGGATCGATTAGTGAATGACATATATCATTGCCTGAACATTGAGGAGGACGAAGGTATATTGGAATATATGGAGGACACAGCTATTGGAGATCAGGGGGCAACAGGGATTGAATGGCAACACTGTGTCGTAGGGAGATTGGTAACTGAGAAGATGATAAACTTTCTGGTATTCAAATAGATTATGGCTAGTGTATGGCGTCCTAGCAAAGGGGTTCTGATCAAAGAACTGGGAAACAATACCTTCATTTTCCAGTTTTTCCATTCCCTCGATGTGGACAGAGTCTTACGAGATGGTCCATGGAATTATCAACAGATTCCTATTCTTTTGCATCGACTACAACCCCATGAGAATCCTCGCCAAGTTGAACTAGTTTATTTAGAATTATGGGTTCAAATTCATAATATTCCTAATGGTTTTATGTCAGAAAGAATTGCAGTGGATGCTGGCAACTACATTGGAACCCATGTGGAATCAGACTCCCGAAACTTCTTGAATATCTGGCGAGACTTCATGCGAATTAGAGTGACAATTGATATTAGAAAAGCTCTAAAGCGCAAATTGTTTGTGAAGCGACCACAAGGGGATAAAGTTTGCCTGGATTTCAAATATGAAAGACTAAATACCTTATGTTACTTCTGTGGCATTGTAGGACACAAAGATCAGTTTTTCCCTCTTTTATATGACTAACCACAAATTCCTAGAGAACGGTTTGCGTATGCCCATGGTTGAAAGCGGAATCCAGACGCACAAATCAGATCGGATATCGATGGTTACGGTCGAAAAATGATATTCCGGCAGCTTTCAAGGACAAAATTGCAGCAGCTCCGGCGATACCTGTAGTAAATCCGGTGATATCTACAGATATGGACAAGACTAATATCTCAGTAGAAAATCAGGGGATTCAAATATTTTCTCCTTAGCAAATCAGTGGTGGATCACGGATTCTTAATGATCAGAATCAATCTAATGGCGTGATAGAGGGGATTTTTGGAAATGTTGTCGTCTTGCCTTATCTTACAACGGACACAATTATTGTAACATCTCGTTACCCATGTTAGGGCTAGAATTGTGAATTGTGAAAATTTTGTGAGAAATTAGGAAAAAACATTCCATGCAGTATTATTTGTGACATGCACATCTTTGCACATTTATATGATTGCACATGCATTCATGACATTTTTC
>JANVCL010000009.1:2566415-2576490 GCA_026546855.1 Erythroxylum incrassatum
ATGTATGCATGTACAGGTATTTCATGTGCACAAATTTCTCTGTTTACCAATACTAGTATGCATGAACAGTCCTAATTTAGCCCAATCCATCTCATCCTATGCCAAATTACTATTCTACCCTTCCAATAGGGGGTGGGATGTTACAGAAGAAACCAAAGAAGTGTTGATGAATTGCCATTCCTCGCTACTTCTCCCACCTTAACTTCGACTAGAGGGGACCATGGTAACGACTGCAAGTTTGGTCGAAGATCTTGCCATTACGGATGTTTGTTGGTAGGGCTGTGGTCTTATGTATACTAAATCACTTACTTGGAATGCTCTATCAGTGTGATGCCTATCCACAAATCTTTTCATACTCTATTGTGCCTTAAGCAGGAGGTTAGCTTTGAGAATCTATTGCACATGCTGCTCCTCTTTTAGGAAATCATCCACTGCCGCTACTCAAACCTTGGGCTCTATCATTGCGAGGTCTTATGGAGGAGAGTACCCAAACAAAGCCTCAAAGGGGGTCATTTTAAGCGTCGTGTAGTAATTGGTGTTATACCACCATTATGCCATAGGTGGCCCACTATTTTGGCTGCATAAACGTCATACAGTATAGATAAGACTCAAGGCACTGATTGAGGCGTTCTGTTTGACCATCTGTCTGTGGATGGTACGTAAAGGAGTAAGCTAGAGTGGTGCCCAGGAGTCGGAATAGCTTGGTCCAGAATAAACTAGTGAAAATCTGTCTCAATCAGTGATGATCCCTTGCGACACTTTATGAATTTTTACTATATGGTTGAAGAACTCTCATGCTATATTAGGCGCAGTAAACAAATGAACTAATAGTATCAAATTTCAGAATTTTGTCAGTCTATCTACTACCATAAATATAATGTCCTTCCCTTATGATTTGGGTAAGCCTTCTATGACGTCATGCTCATATGGCTCCATGCTTAAGCATGTGTGGGTAGTGGTTAGAGGAGACCGGGATAGGGAAGGTTCTCTGATTTGCAACGTTGACACACCTTGCACTCCTGTACACACTGCAGCATGTCTACCTTCATCCCTTGCCAGTAGAAAAGCCACCTCAGGCATTGGAACATTCCTTGTATGCCAGAATGGCCCCGATTACTGACACATGTATGGTTTTGATTAGCTACCAACGTAGCCCTGTATTCCTTCCCATATAGATTCAATTTTGGAATCTCATAATGCCCTGCATAAGATTGTACCCTATGCAAGATTGCGGGTCGATCAAGAGGGCAGCAATGCATTCTTCTGCGAACGTGTCCCCCTTAAAACTCTCTTTCACCTCCTTGAGCCAGGTAGGAATAACCATAGAAATAGCTACCAACTCACCTTTACCAAGCTCAATCACTTCATAGATGTAGGACTGTGCATCCTTAACCCTGTTCTCTTTCCCACTCCTATATTTAATCTCATACTCTATGCCCAATAACTTGCTAACCTCCCTCTTTTTTAGTTGTGTGTGTAAATGTTGCTGAAGCAAATGCTTCAGGCTTTCATGGCCTATCTGAATTACAAAGGTCGCACCTCTAAGTAATGGCACTATCTGTATACTGCCATGATTAGTGCCAATAGCTCTTTTTCGTACACCAATAGTCCCTCATTCTTGGTACCCAGTGCGTTGTTTAAGTATGCTAATAGTCATCCTTTTTGCATCAAGACTAATCTTAGCCCTATCCTGGAGGCATCTGTCTCAACTGTGAACGGCTGCTCAAAGTCTAGTAATGCCAGCACTAGGGCTTGAGTTATGGCTTGCTTAAGTGCTTTGAAGGTGCGCTGAGCTTCTTCATTCCATATAAAGACGTTCTTCTTTAGTAATGTAGTCAATGGCTGCTAATATGTCCATATCCCTTAACAAACTTCCTGTAGCAACCCGTTAAGCCTAAGAAGCCTCTTAACGTCTTGATCAATCTGGGTACAGGCCATGATAGCATTGCTTCTACCTTTTTTAGGTCAATTTTCACTCCTTCCTCTGTTATAACGTGCCCGACATACTCCATTTGATCTTACCCAAAGGAACATTTGGACCTTTTACCGTAAAGTTGATTCTAGCATAGTAGTTTGAAGTAGTCTCCAAATGTTGCAGATGACTCTTCAAGTCTAGGTTACAAATGAGGATGTCGTTGAAGAAGACGAGCATGAACCTCCTCAAATGTGGATGGAACATTTTATTCATCAGGGCCTGGAAGTTCGTAGGAGTGTTAGTTAAACCAAATGGCATAACATGAAGCCCTATTCTCTTTCCCACTCCTGTATTTAATCTCATACTCTAGGCTCAACAACTTGCTAACCCCTCTCTTCTGTAGTTGTCTGTGCAAACATTGCTGAAGCAAATGCTTCAGACTTTCGTGGTCTGTCTAAATTATAAAGGGTCGCACCTCCAAGTAATGGTGCCATTTAGCCATGATTAGCAGGAGGTTTGGAACTTTTCCATATGTGAGTTGTTGCTCAAAAATTCTTGTTCTAGTAACATAGGCCATTATGATGGGTAGGTAGTCCCAGAATTAGTGCTCTAATACCAAGATGTCAAAACCTGAGAGTTTTCTTGAGGGAGAAGAAAGAACAAAGAAGGGAGGATGAGTTTGTTAAGCAAGAATGAAGAGAGAGACACAAAGAAAGTTGTAAGGAAAATAATAGTATAAGTTTGTTATATTTCATCAACATGCATGCTTTTACAAGATAGTCTATATATAGGCTGTTATAGACTTACAGTAACAACATGTACAGATTGATAAAAATCTAATATTCTATTATCACTATTCAATTCTTTATTCCCCCCAATAAATGCCCTTAATGATTGCCTGTAACTTCTCTATCTGATTTCCTAATTTGCCTCACACTTCCTACCAATAACCCTTGAAGAATGGAAGATTTTAGACCAACATCATGTTGCAACATTACATATAAAATGATTGCAAAGTTCCCAGCTAAAAGATTGAGAAATGTTATCAGTGGAATCATCAACTCAGCCCAAGGTGCTTTCATTCCAAATAGGAATATTAGAGATAACATACTTCTTTTACAAGAACTGTTGAAGGAGTATAATTTAGGTATAAAAAAAGTTGCCTATTGAAAGTTGATTTTTACTAAGCATTTGATACAATTAGTTGGGGGGTTTATTAGATTATGCCTGGAAGCAATCCAGCTATCAATTGATCCCCTCTCCATAAGTATATTATAATAAGTTCTGAGAAAGTTTGCTAAGTGATCTGGGTTAAAGCATAACACTGAAAAAAACAACCTCTTTATATTTCAGATACAAGGAATCAAATAGAAATAAGTGAGATTATTGGGCTAAATATACATTCGACTCCATTCAAATATCTTGGAGTACCAATCATAACTTCAAAGCCAAAATTCAATGACTGTCTCCCCCTCATTGAAAAGATCAAAGCTAGAGTGAATGCCTGGAAAAATTGATTTGTTTCTTATGCTGCCAAATTAACTCTCATCATTTCTATACTTAGCATCTACATTTACATTGGACTACACATATTGTATTACCAAGAAAAGTTACAAAAGAGATTGACAGATTAATGAAAGCATACCTCTGGGCAAGTAAAATTGGAAATACTAAAAATGCAAAGATAAAATGGAGTGAAGTTGTTATCCCAAAGAAGCATGGAGGGCTTGGGATCATTTCTATCTCAAATATGCAAAAAGTACTAATGCGTAAAAGATTATAGAGACTATACAATGACCATAAGGTACTTTGGATTAAATGGATCCATAAATATCACCTCAAAAACATGAATTTTTGGCAACTTTCTTATACAAGAGAAGTCTCATGGATCTTTAATCAGCTAATGAAGATGAGAGAAATGGTTTATCTCCAGATTAAGCACAAGGTTGGAAATGGAGAAAAAGCTTAGGTTTGGTTTGATAATTGGCTAGACACAAGCCGCATCATACATAACTCAGAGATTAACCATTAGAGCAATAGAATCCCACTAAACCTCAGAGTTTCCTCATTAATCTGCAATGGTGAATGGAATGAAAATTTTAGAGGCTTAACCACTATATTAGAACACTTTCCTCAATTGAATGATGTAGAACAAGAAGATGAAACCACCTGAACCCTTAACCTGACTAGGGTATTCTCAAATCAATCCTACTATAGAATGCTTGTCAACAAATCTTTTGGCACCCCTTAGTATAGTGGAGAAATGTTTTAATTCCTAAAGCCTCTCTAATCACTTAGCTAGTAATTAGAAACAGGCTCAAGACTAAAAGTCAGTAGTATGGCAACATTGATTCTACTTGTGTATTATGTAAGATGGCAGTGGAAGATTAGAACCATCTATATTTTTCTATGTGAGTTTTCTAAAGTTGTTTGGAGCAAGATCCTTCACATGATTGCAAGAGACAACTTCACGTATGAATGGGAGCAAATGCTGAGCTGGCCCATAAAATATGGAATACTAATCAAAACAGCCTTCATCACAGCCATTTACACTCTTTGGAAGGAAAGAAATAGTATAACGTTAAAGAACATTGAAGTGGGAAAATATTAGCTAGCTGACCAGATATCAATTAGATTAGATTAGTTATTGTGGCTAACATTGCATAGGATTCACTCTCTTTGGACACGAAGGAAAGTTGGAAACTTTAATCTACTTGTAATATTGGTCTATAAATGTCATGTTTTGTAGTGTTTTAATTCTTATGAATTTCCAACAATGTTGTAATTAAATTTAAGCTTAATAGCTCAAAAGTCATTGTAATGTTGTATTAGCTTTGCCTATAGTTAATACAATTTATTCATTTTTTTTAAAGTCATATTAGAAAGTTAAATTTAATTTTAAAAAATATCATCTAAATTAGATACTACATTAATTAGACTTAATTCAAGTTAATATACGATTAACAATATTTTGGTTTAGTTTAACAAATTAAGCTGTCATAGTTTAAATTAGTTAATTTTTAAATAGATATTGTAAATTAAATTAAAATATTATTAATTTTACATTAATCTCTTTTTTTACTTTATCTATTTCACTACCTTATCTTTATTTTATTGATTTTCTATCAATTCATTTTTTTCTCTGATTTCTACTCATTCCTTTACCATTTTCACAATTTAATCTCTATAGTAAAAATCTTAATTTACCTTTTGATTATCAAAATTAGCTGAATATTTCTTCTTCTTCTTTTTTATCCAACACACCCCAGACTAGAACGTGTTTTCCTTTAAACTATGCTAAATAAGGAGACCTATATATAAACTATAAAAAATTACCATTGTCTTTGCCGTGAATGGTACTCACAATGCGGTTACAGTTCAACTCAAAGTTAAAGTCCATTGTATTCTTCGACTTCAGATCTTCTGTTTAGTTTTATGGTGTCTTATTCTATTCCATAAATCTCAACAATTCACTTATGCGGGTCCTGTGTTTATTTATACGAAGCCCATACGGGACTCGCATAAAAATATAGTTGAGATTTATGGGACAGAATAAGACACCAAACCAAAAAAGACAGTATTTTGGAATGGCCCCCTGAGTTCTTGCCCGAGTTCTTGCCTGATGCCTTAGCTGAACCCTTACCGTCGCTCACCTCCCCTCCCTTCCCTCTGTTTCCTCCACAATCTCCTTCTCCATTACCTTTCCCCCATTTCTTACTCTCTTTCAGCCTTCTCTATTCTTCTCTTTTATCTCTTCATTGTAAGCAACCCCCTTCTCAAACCTGCAAGCAGTGACTCAAATCCTCATTCTAAATTTCCTCCCTAATCTTTTTCACTCTGTAGATTGTTCTTTCCTTCCCATTTTCAGTTTCCTTCACTTTTTTTCCTAGCTCCCTTTTTAGATCTGCAAGTAGACTTTCCAACTCAATCAAGTTTTCTTTTTCAGCGTCGGCCCCCTAACTATTCTCTTTTCTTCTCAATTGTCCTTCCCAGATTCTTGGTTGTCCCAGATCTGTCCTGCAAGCAAGCAAACAAAACATGAACTCTGATTTTCCACCTCTTTTATCCACTTTTCCTAACCCTAACCCTAACCCTAATCCAGCCATTCCATCATCCTCCAATACTTCCCCCCCAAACCCCTTATGCCCCATGCCAAAACCATCCTTAAACTCTCAACAGAAGTTAATCCAAAGGGGTATGCAGCTACTGCTGCTGGAAACCGGGCAGGAGGCACTAGGAGAACATGGAAACAAGTTGTGGGTGATGACTCCGATTCCCCTCTAGTGTTCAGACCTCCGGTTGAATTTGAAGGGAAGCTGATGGTTGCTCCTAGCCTAGACATTTTACAGCAAGGAGCAAAGACTTGGGAAGCTACCCTAGTTGGATTCTTTATGGACAAGAGGCCTGCTTTTCCTATCATACAAGCATGGGCTACCAGAAATTGGAAAGGTAGGGGGCTTATGGAGGTAATGTTATCTGAGGAGGATAATATTATTTTTACCTTTTCTTCCAAATTGGAAGCCCTAAAGGTAATAGAAGAAGGTCCTTGGCATATATCACAGCTCCCTTTATTCCTACAAAATTAGCAGCCTGGAATGGAGCTAGAGAAAATTAGGAAGAAGAGTATTCCACTATGGGTTAACATCCACAATATTCCTTTGGAATATTGGACCACTAAGGGGTTAAGTATGTTGGCCAGCTTTCTTGGGAAGCCTATTTGCATGGATGAGAATACAACTTTAAGGAAAAGAGTAGGTTTTGCTAGATTATGTATTAGCATGGACATTACTAAGGAAATGAAAGATTGTATCCCTATTCTGAGGCTAACTGATGAAAATTCTCTTAGAGAGGATAAGGTTTTAGTAACCTATCAATGGAAACCATCTCTACAAGCTCAGGGCAAGACATGGAAACCTACCGGTAGAAAATTCATAAAAGGAGATTATTGGGAAGTGATGGTATTGGATAAGAATGTGATTGAGCATCAGGATCAAAATCAGATAGAGGAGATTGAACTTGTAAAGGAAAGGCATGGGATGATCTAGCCAGCCAATGAAATTCCAACAACAAAAGAACCAACTCAGGTGGGGAATAACATTGTTTCTATTCAGCAGGAGGAGGAACCAACCCACAAAACAATTGAGGATTGCAGTAGCTCAACAAGCCACAGGGATCATGAGAAGGAAGCAAAAGATCCTAACCCAAGTGAGGATGTAGCCACTAGTCAACAAGAAGAACAAAGTTCTCTAAGGGCAGATATGCAGAATGGCAGTAATCTAGAGGAAAACTCTGAAATGGCCATGTTGAGGACAAGTGTGAGGAGCACTAGGAAAAGCTCCAAAGGAAAATCTACTTGATTATGACATTGATAGTATGGAATGTTCGAGGAATAAATAATTCCTCCAAGCTCAATGCTTTAAAGGATTTTGTCTTAAAGGAAAAGCCTAAGGTTTTTTGTATGTTGGAAACAAAAATCAGAGAAGTTAATTTGAATAAATTGGTTTGTCTCGGTACCAATTGGCAGTTTATTACTAACCATCATTTTCATATCTATGGTAGGATTATTATAGCTTTTGATGCTGAATTTCTGCAAATGGAAATACTGGATTCTGGACAACAACATATTCATACCCAGATCTACTTTAAAATGGAGAATTCTCATATTCTTTCTACTTTTGTCTATGGTTTCAACACAGGGTTTCAAAGAGCTGAACTTTGGAATGATCTACGGAGGATTAAGGTTTCGGTGAACCTCCCTTGGGTGGTGTGCGGGGATTTTAATACAAATTTTTTCAGGTCAGAGGCTGAAGGTAACTGCAACTTACTCAACTATTCCCCGGATTTGTATGAATGTATGCAGGAGGTGGAGCTCTTAGACCTAAAGATGGAAGGACATATGTTTACTTGGTCCAATAAGCAAAGTTCTACTTGGCACATCAGGAAAAAGCTAGATAGGGCCTTGGTAAATGTAGAATGGCTCACTACCTTCCCTAGTAGTACTATGAATTTCCTAGATCCTGGAATTTCTGATCATACTCCTATAAGGATTGATTTTTTAGTCACTAACTCCAGAATGCATCACCCATTCAGATTTAACAATTTCCTAGCCAGTGTGAAAGGCTTTCAAGAAGCAATATTGAAGGGGCTAGAGCATGGTTGTTATGGGACTAAACAATACATTTGTATATAGAAACTTAAGGCTATCAAACTGGAGTTGAAGATCCTTAACAGTAGGAGAGGCAAGAATCTCTCCAAAGAGGTTGACACTACAAGGGATAATCTCTACTCTATTCAAAAATCTCTAGCTGTAAATCCCCTAGATGAAAATCTAGCCACAACAAAAAAGGCAGCACTAAAACAGTACTTAGAGGCGGTGGATAATCAATGCTCTTTATACAAGCAGAGAGCTAGAGTCAATTGGATGAAGGATGGAGATAGATGCACTAAGTTTTTCTTCAATTCTTTGTTAGCCCAAAAGAACATTAATAGAATCTCCTCTATCAAAACTGAAGAAGGTGGGGTAGTTTATAGACAATATGATCTAGCTAAAGAGGCCAAGGCCTTCTATCAAAAGCTTTTGGGTTCAGAAAACTCTTTCTTAGAGCATAACCAAGATCTTGAACAATTCATCACTGCTAAGATTCCAGAAAATGAAAGTGCTTGGTTATCAAGACCAGTCTCAGATCAGGGAATTAAGAAGGTTGTTTTTAGCATGAATGGTTCTAAAGGCCCAGGACCAGATGGGCTGAATGGTTTTTTTTAATTAGAAAACTTGGACTAGCTTGGGGGGGATAGTCATGGATGCAATACATGAATTTTTCCTTAAAGAGGTCCTATTGAAGGAAATAAACAAGACACATCTGTGTTTGATCCCTAAGAATTTTAGCCTAAATTCTTGGAATGACTACAGACCTATTTCGTGTACCAACTTCCTTTATAAGATCATTGCCAAAATTCTAGCCAACAGAATGAAAGAGGTCCTAAAATTCCTTATCAGTGAGAACCAAGGAGCCTTTATGGCCAACAGAGACATAGGGGACAATATCCTTTTAGTGCAAAAGCTCCTTAAAGGATACAATCGGAAGAGAAGTCCCCATAATTGCACTCTTAAAATTGACCTAAGGAAAGCTTTTGATAGTATCAATTGGGGTTTCCTTATTAAAACAATGGAGGTTATGAACTTTCCCCCAAAGTTCATTCAATGGATTCAAGAATGTATCTCTACTGCTTCCTATGGGATTTTGATTAATGGATGCCCTACGGAGATGTTTAAGGGGAAGAAGGGTCTTAGGCAAGGGGATCCTCTATCCCCTTACCTATTTCTACTTTGTATGGAGGTTCTTACTCAAGTTCTAAAGCTCAACACCTCTTCGGATCCAAAATTCAGATACCACTCAAAGTGTAAGAAAATTTCACTAACTAGCTTATGTTTTGCAGATGACCTTATTCTCCTTAGCAGGACTAATGTATACTCAGTCACTCTTTTGATGAAATCCCTCAACCTCTTTAAAGAAATGTCGGGCCTATGTGTGAACCAAAGCAAAAGCTTTCTCATCCTCTCTAAAAGTGCTACTCATCTCTCACACTCTTTGTCCCAAATTACAAGAATGGAAGCTAAAGATCCTCCCCTGCTTTATTTAGGGATTCCTATCTCATCAAGAAGACTAAGGTTTTGTGAATGCTTTCCTTTGATTGAAAAGATACAGAAAAGATTGGGATCTTGGGCAAATAGAGCACTCTCATATGGTGGAAAGATTCAGCTTCTGAAATCAGTGATCTTGTCTATGAATAACTACTGGTGTTCCCACCTCTTTCTTTCAAAAGGGCTGATCAAAACGATTGAAAAATTGATGAAACAATTTCTATGGGGTAAACGGAATGGTGATAAAGGATTAGCAAAAGTTAGTTGGGTGATAGTTTGCCAGACAAGAGAAGAAGGGGGGTTAGGACTGGAATCTCTATCCAGCAAAAACAGACTCCTCATTTCTAAGAGGATTTTGAGGCTGCTAAGTGATAAACAGACCATGTGGTCCATTTGGATTCACTCTTATATATTAAAAGAGGGTAGTTTGTGGGCTCTTAGACCCAAAAACAGCTATACCTGGTTTTTTAACCAGCTCCTCGGATTGAGGGAGGACATGTTTCAGCATATTCAATGTC
>JANVCL010000009.1:2576590-2588682 GCA_026546855.1 Erythroxylum incrassatum
CTGTCAAAAACCGATGACGCGAGTCGAAAGAAAAGCCTCCGGACGTCACCAGTGTTTCGTCTCCCGCTCGCCACCGCTAGCCCTAATCGGGTATAGGCTTAAAGTTTCGAAAAAGAAGAAGTTTGTTTTGCCCTTTTGAGTTATCATCAGTTAATGTAACACGACGTAGTTTATCTATGTGTATTGTGTGGCCACGTGGTCACTCGCATGAATAGCCGGTGTATTTCCTCTTATTCAATGAAATTTTTTAATTTCTAAAAAAAGACACTATAAAATTGAACAGAGAATCTTGTCTCGTATTCTTTACCCTTTTTCACCGAATAGTAACTAAAAAATAACATAAGCATTATAATAGTTATACAGCAAGGTAAGTTTAATTAATTTTGCGGTTTCACTTCTGATGCCTTTCCCTAATGATGCCAAAATTTGTCTATAAGAATCATTACCATTCTTTTTTTTCCCCCAAAATCTAGTTAGCTAGATGACCCAACCAAATGCGACACCGTCTTAATGTTGTCTTCAATCCAAAAGTTACAGAACTAGGCAGTGTTTTGGATACTGATACGTATCGTACCGGACCAAAACTGGTACGATACCGAAAGTCAGTTATACTGGGTTTGAATATTGATTAGTACTGTACCAAGTTTAAATATTGATCGATATTGGTAAATATTCAAAATACTGATCGATATCGAAAATTTTAAAAAATATAGAGAGATGTTTGCAAAATTTTCAAAAAAATTTAAACTCTTCTTCCCCCTCTTTTTATCAAAAATTTTTAATTAGTTATTTTATTTAATTCAACTTTTATAATTATTGTGAATTTTTAAGTTTTTTAAATAAAAAGAATTTTTATTACTAATAATAATTATAAATTAAATAAAACTTAAAAATTATTTTTATTTAAATTTTTATTAATATTTTATATAATATTTATTAATAATGTACTAATAAAAATATTTTATTTTTTAAAAAAATAATTTATTATTTATTATTTATAAATTAATATTTATTTTATATAATTTTAATTATTAAATCTAAATTTATTTGAAATTTATATATTTTTAAAATATATTTTAAATTTAATTATATTTATTAATAATTATTAAATTAATTTATGAATTAAATTAAAATTATGATTATTATTTATTATTATAATTTTTGAAGACATGGTTAAAAATATACAATACCTATTTTGTAATTTTAAAAAAAATCAGAGACATTTCATAAATTTAAAAAATTACCCGAAACGATAGTCGGTATTAAACAGTAGCAATACAGTATTATACCAAAACTCAATTTAATACCAAATCTGGTACGATATTCGAAACATTTTTGTGTTGGGATAAAATAAATAAAAGAGTAACTGAAGACAACAACTGTTTATAATATTCTTAATAATACATAAGAACCCGTTTGCTATTTTTTATTTCAAATGTTAATTCTTTTGCTTTTTATGATCATTAGCCTAATTATGCTTACCTATAAAAATCTTGTACTGGTTAGCTTTTGTTTTTAACTTTCTAATTCAATTTATTTTAATAACTTTTTGTTAAAAATAATTAATTGATTAATTTATATAAATTAATAATTTTTATAAATTAAAATAAATCAAGTAGGTTTTATTTAGCAATTTTTTAATTAAACTTTAACTTTGTTAATAAATAAAGACAATATCTTTTAATAATATTTCAAAATTTTTAAATTTATTCAATTTTTAATCAACTTTATAGTATTTTAATACTAATTAAATTTTTTAAACATTAAAATTATTGCCTTATCGATTTAACTCAATTTTTAGCCTTGTCTTAATTGTCACCCAAGCCAACACGATAGAGCTTACTTGTACCTTACACAAATGCATCTATTTGACGTGATTGTGAGGTCTCAATTTATTTGTGAAAATAAAAAGTATAAATTGGTTTCATTCATTGTAACGTTCCAATAAAAACACATAGAAAGTGAAATTATAACCCTTCCTTCAAATGTTGTGAAGATGAAGATTGAAAGCTGTGTCGTATTCATAAAATCTAAAACGATGTAAGACATAAAATAAAAAATGTAAAATTGATGTTACATAATGTCGATCTCTGCTTTGAAAATTGAATTGGATCGGCCGTTCTGACTAGTGACCGATCGGTTATTCTGTTCAGTTCATTTCTAAAAATCAATTCTTAATTGAACTGGTCAATTAAGACCGATTCGACCGATCCAACCACTGATTCAATAAATTATTTATTTATTTATTTTTTTGTATCTTTTTGTATTTTTTAATATTATTAATATTATATATAATTAAATATAATTATTACATAATTATAACGCCACACCGATTCGACCGATGGTTGAACCTATCGAACCGGTAACTAATAAGACCTCTAGTTTGATGGTCGTTCGAATTTTAAAATACTGATGTCAGTCATATCTTTTAAAGAGAGTCTAAATTTGGCAGACATGATGGCGAATTTGACTCCCCAAAGGCCTGCTGAGACTGTCTTGTTTGAGCAAACTCCAGTTGAAGTGCAAGGATTGCTCGTCGAGAATTTTTTAAGCAATTTCTGGTTGATAAGTTAGTTTTAGTTTGACTTTGATCTCTTTGTATAAAAAAATAGAGAGTCTAAATTTTCTATCTAATATTATGACATCTCATTATGTTCTATAAATAAAACCTCAATTATTTATTTATGTAAGTTCTGCATAAATAAACGTGAGATCCGTATAAATAAATTGTTAAAATTAAAATAAAAAAGAATTACGAAAGAAATCGGTCCATTCTAAAGAATGTCACAGATAAAGACTGCCGCACGCTGCAAAGAAGAGAGAATGTTTACCCTTCCTCTTTTTTCTTCTCCTTCTTTAATATATGCTTTCGTTCCTCCTCTCCTCTGCTTCTCTTTCTTCATCTATCCTGACTTCCTTCCCCTTCTCCCACAGATTGCCCCCAGCTTCTGATTCTTCGATAAACTTCACAATAAAAACCCTCGATTTCTGGTACTGTCTCTTTCTCACCCCCTCTTTCCTCTGAAACTATAAGTAGAATTTTGTTGATTGTATTTGTTCCGTTGTTTTGGATTTCTGTCATTATACAGACTCGTTTATCCATGTTTTGAAGTCGGATTACGACCTGGGTTTTAAATTAGAATGCAGAATTACATGACTGTCATGGTCTTCAAAGACAAAATTAACTTACATGGGTAACAACGGTTTGTGCTGTCGATATTCAGTTGAAGATTCTCCAGACTTTGATTAATTAATTATTTCTGATCTTGTTTCTCTTCCCGATATATCAGGAGGGATGGTCTTGCTGGGCTCCAAGTTTCTTTTTATGACAGCCATTATGCTTGTGTGATATATTTTCCTGCTACGTCTCTTTCACCCGTCTTTCTTCTTCCTTCGAGGACATGACGGATATCGACTTATTGCTTGTTTTATTTGGAGAAGGAGAGGCTTTTCATGTTAGAAAAGCTGATGAATTTTGATTCCAAGTCCAGTTTCATCTTTTTTTAGTCTTTCACCGGAAAGTTGGTACATCCATTGACTCCGTTTAGTTAAGCTATATGTCAAAGTTGTTGGCGGGTTAGGCAGGAATTTTTTCTTCGAATGGCTTTCAGTTAACTAAAGTTGTCTTTAGGTCTAACCCCAAGCTCCAAGTGAGTTAGTAGGAGATTCTTTTATCTTAAGTAAGGCCAGAATTTTGCCTATGGAAATAACTTATTTGACTCGAACAGAGATTAGTCTAAGTATAAATAAATAGCATAAAGATGTCTTCGCATAATTAAACTCCTCCTAAAATATCTAGTGCAAAATCAAAAACAGATTAACTTTAGGTTGAGTTTCTATTCCGTGGCATGGGTAGTATGATAGTAAGTTGCGCCTATAATGCCATGAGATGAGATGGCATATTGAGAATCATGCCTTTTTACATTGATTCATAGAACATGACACTTTGATTACATTGCCATAAGCTTTTACCTTCTTGTTAGAATCTCTTTTCTGCTGAGTTTGCTATCGGATTCCTGTTTTTCATTTATCTTACAATAATAATAATAATAAGTTACCAAATAGAAAAGTCGTCGTCTTTTGGTTAAACGATCTTATCATACATGTTCACTACGACTTGTGGTATTTTTAGCACAAGTCGTGCATTAGGTAGCTGATAGATATGGACTATATATCTCATGAGCTTGATTTCAATGGTTTTTATTGGGGAGTTGCACAAATTTGACCACAAGCCAACGACACATTCTTTTCCACAAGAGGGTGGCTGGTCTAGTATGGTAGTGTGCTATAAAGAACAGTCTTTGCTTAACCTAAACCGAGGGTACAGGGTAGGTGGTAAAAAATTCTCCTAACTTAACTGAGGTCGCCGACTCGAATGCTTAATGTATACAGTTGTTTAAAATTTAGAACTAGAGCTTTGCTTATTGCAAGGTTCTATCTAGCTTGAGCGAAAATTAATTTAAACGTAAATGACTTAAAAATATTTTTTTATAATTAAGATTTTTTTAAGACATCTAGTAAAAAAAACTAAGCTAATACTAATACTTAAAAGAAATGTCAATCTGGTGGTTAATTTATTATGTTTCAAACATCTATAGAAATTTATTATATTTCAAACATTTATAGCTTTTCTTTTATTATGATTATCCTGCTTCCATGGCATGGGTTGCTGGATACCTTGAACCAAAACAATCATTACAAATAATGCAACTTGTGTTTTGTCGTTGGTATAAAGCTATTAAATTTACCTTATCCATTGGTGAATGGTGATGCACCTTGGCTATGCTATTTATAGCCCTAGCCAAGTTGCACTCTTTCAGTTGTCTTTTATGATAGTGGAAGCTATATATTTAAAACTTTAACTAGCTTGTTAGTTAAAATGAAACAATCTGGTTTGGCATATGGTTTCAGGTCTATGAATACAACCTCTGGAGAAGGACGCACGATGGCTATAGAGCAATATCTAGAAACTACACTTCATGAGCATGAGCTAGAAGATAAAGTTTCACCAGAAATGTGGAACTCGTCGTCTCAGTCACTTGGACATTCTAATAAAAGTTCCTCCAATGGTTTAGACTGCAATATTTGCTTGGACAGGGTTCAGGACCCAGTAGTCACACTCTGTGGTCATCTCTATTGTTGGTCCTGCATCTACAAATGGCTTCATTTCCACACTTCCTCTTCCACCCAAAACCTAGATAATTACAAGCGACAGCAACAATGCCCCGTGTGCAAAGCAGAGATTTCTCAAGCATCCCTAGTTCCAATATTTGGCCGCGGCCAAACCACAAAACCCTCCAAAAACACAACTCCTGATCTGGGTCTAGTCATTCCAAGAAGACCTCTTGGTCCTGTTTCTCAACTCAATCTTCCAAGATTACCTTCTTCCGGTACTATCAGTCCGCACTTACCACATCAAACTCGACATTACGACTCGTCAGCCGGCCGTTATCGTGGTTCGTCAGAAGTGCTCAGGTCAGGCATGCTTAGTCCATCAATTGGGATGTTACGTGAAATGCTATATTCAAGGGTATTTTGTAACTCTGCGGCCAATCTATACGTGTCTTCGTCTCCTCTAGCCCAAGAAACTTCAAGAACAAGAAGGCTTGTACAGCAGGCAGATAGGTCTCTCAACAGAATAAGCTTTTTTCTATTTTGTTGTGCGTTTCTGTGTTTACTACTCTTTTGAAATCATATTGTGTTTAGATGTTTATATTCAAAAACGCAAGGTTAACCCTTGTAGATCGGTCGATCTTACGACATGAGCTGATAACCTGTGGATTAAGAGGCGTACGAAATGATTGGTCCACTGAAATTACTGAAGACAAATGTACTACTTGTTAGTACTTTTTTGTTTGCTTGGCCTCAGTTAAACTCTGGAACGAAAGGCCACGTGTTCTACTCGGTTTTATCTAACCCTATCCTTTAATCAAAGGCTGCTACTTGCCTGTCACCGGTACTGTCCCGGTAGTACCATCTTGTACAAATTAATTGCCCCTACGTATGGTTTTAAAAATCGGACCGGATCAATCGGTTCGACTGATTTGATCGGTGACCAGTCAATTATCTGGTTCAATTTAACCATAAAAATCGATATGTAATTGAACCAGTTTGAATTGGTCAAAATAGGTCAATTGATCCGGTCTGACCGGTTCGACCATTGGTTCAATCATTTTTTTTATTTTTTTAAAAATATTTTTAATATTATTTATAATTAAATATAATTATTGCATAATTATGACGTCACACCGATTCGACCGGTGGTTGAACCGGTCGAATTGATCAAACTGGTGACCAGTAAAGCCTCCAATTCGATGACCGGTCTAAGTTTCAAAAAACTGCCCTCGAGAGTCACCGATCGTATCACTTTCTAGGACATAAACAAGTACTTAATCTTGATATCATTATCGTATATATCCATTTTGAAAGTTTCCATAAAATCTCAATTAAGTGATTAAAGTTCTAAAGTGTATAATTTAATCCTTAAAATTAATGTTTGATCGTGAATGAACCTTAATTTAATGAAACATAATAATGATAACATAACCATGATTTTTTATAGGAGTTTAGTTATATTAAAAAGTGAAGTTTTTTTAGAAATTAAAATAGATTGATGAATAGAATTCCTGAAGGAGGTACAAAGAAATAGCAACATGAATTGGTCTAAGCTAGCTAGAACAACTAAGTGTTTAGGGAACACAATGCAATGAATACAGCTAAGTCAATTAGACACTAGTAAATGGAGCTTTATTTCTTAAAGGTTAAATAAGGTCAATGAGGCTCAGGTAATTTGCAAAATGCAAGTTTGAGGAGTCCCTAATTTCCATGATGATTATGAACAACTATCGAGATATAGCCTTAATTGATAGAGCTTGCTCTTACTCTTCCTTCCTTGTACCCTTAGTGTGTTCGATAAAGCATTAAATAAATTTAGTCTTTAAGATTTCAAAAACACAACGTGTCTCCAGAGTGTCTTCAAAGGAGAGCACCTGATTCGAGAGCTATATGTTCCAACTTTATACGAAGTTAGCATTGAGTTTAGAGGCATTAAGTTCCCTTATCCAAAATAAAGCCCCCTACAAAAGGACCTAGAGTCTATACTTATTTATGAGAATAATTTACTATTTCTTTCCTTCCAAGCTGCATAAACAATGCTACTAAGTGCTGTTATGAATAGCCTTGTCTCTTCAACATAACTCAACTTGGTTGAACATGCCTAGGATATGATTTGTTCCTAACTAGAAGCATTGCGTTGAAGCTTACATAATTAGAGCATCATATTCCAACTATTCTTGACAAAACAACACTTAAAGAATAAACAGTTTGTATCTTTAGGTTGCCTATTCTGAAGGAGCCAAAATAGACCCTATCTTTGGTGCTTAGTTCATCCTTAATTGCAAGCCAAACGATAAAGACAACTTTAGGCAGATTGATGGGGTACCACACTAGGTTAAACTACTGCACTATGGGGTATGGCTCTTTAAAGAGTGTTATGCGTGTCTTGTTAGTGTAAATACTTGAGCTGATTTAGCCAAGTGTTTCTATCTTCTTTTAAAGAGTTGGGATGATAAAGCCACATTATTGAAAATAGAGAAACAATAGCCTTAAAAAAGTTGAAGCCAAACATATTTAACGTTGTTCATGAAGATCTTTGCCTTGGAGGAAGCAAGGATGTGAATCATCAAATTAGAGGTATATGGAGTTCTATGTAAATGCCTAATGGAAGCCATATGACATATAAAAACTAAGTGCTTTCACCATTTCCTATTAAGTGTTTGATAAATAGGATTGTCTCTCAATTTAAGTAATTGGAGAATAATCTATAAAATGTGTGCTTTTGATTAGATTTACAAAATTTATTGCTTTTAAGGAAGTGAAAGTGGATCTCTTTAACCAAAAGGGATTCTTTTTTTTTAAACGTTGTCACGTGCGCCCAGCGCATATTATTCATATCTAAGGATAAAACATCATACAGAAAGCTTGGAGGGCATACCCCCCATTCGAAATCAGACATAGAATCAGCCGCCCTAGCTATCTTATGAGCAACTTGATTCGTTGATCTCTTAACAAAAGCGATAGAAATATACTGATGCTCTTTAATAAGAGCTTTGCAATCCTCAATAATCATCGAAAAATACGAAGGATAATTTTGTGTGGATGCCATAGATTTGGTAATTGTTTGACAATCCGTTTCCACACAAATCGGAGAGAAGGGTAGGCTTTTGATCCAGCTTAAGGCTTCTCGAAAACACAACGCTTCACCAATTAAAGGATCCCTCCAACCTGACGTAAGCATCACCTATCCTGCACAGTTGAAACCTTTACAGTCTCGAATCACCATACCTAAGCCATAGAGTCCAGAAGATAAAAGTGCCACATCAACATTGCATTTAAAATGGTTCAGCTGTGGGGCTTGCCATTGGGGATGAGATGGTTGATTCGTTGAGATAGTAGTAGTATGTCGGTTGTGAGCAGCTTGCCACTCTAAAAGTGTGGTGGTGGCTCGACGAATAATGATGGATGGGTCTTGAATTTTTTGCTTCCATACCACTTCGTTGTGTGTGGTCCACAGATTCCATAAGATCATGCAAATTTCCTCTGCTTTTGCCTTGGGAAAATCAACCATAATAGAAGCAAGCCAGTGATGTAAGGTGGCCGTAGGGGACATGAGCCAGTCCACCGAATAACTATTCCATACAGAAGTAGCCACGTCTCAATGGAGGAATATGTGGTGCTCATCCTCTAAAGCTTTACCGCATAGTGGGCAACTAGCATCTAAAGCAATATGTCGCTTTTTAAGATTTGCTCTGCAGGGGAGAGCATTTCTCAAAGTACGCCAGATAAAGAGTTTTATTTTACCTGGAACTTGCATTTGCCACAATTTCTCCCATGGAAAGCCGACTTCTCTTAGCTCCAGATTCACGTCCTCCATGCTTATGCGATATCCCTCTTTCACTTTGTACTCACCTTGAGCGTTGAGAATCCACATCCACTCATCCTTAAGTCTTGAAAAACTGAGTGGTATTTGAAGGATGAGGTTAGCGTCTTGTTGATCAAAAACTTCCTTGATCTTGTTTTCATTCCATCAAATACCAACTGTATTTGCATATTGGTATGTGTTTGAATGTATGGGTCAACATCATCCATTAGCCATGGGTCACTCCATATATGAATTTGTTGTCCGTCACCTACTCTTCGTCGACAACCAGGAATCAGTATTGCTTTGGCCTGATGGATGCTTCTCTAGATCTGACTTGGATTGTGGCCCAACTCTGCTGAGAAGAAATCAGTTTGGGGAAAATATCTAGCTTTAAGGATGGTTGCTGCAGTTGACTCCGGATACTTGAGAATTCGCCATCCTTGTTTTGCCAAAAGAGCTAGATTAAACTGGCTCAAATCTCAATAGCCCAAACCTCCATAAATCTTTGGTATGGCTAACCTCTGCCATCTTAACCATCGTATACCCTGACCGTCTTGCCCTCCATTGTGCCAAAAAAAAATCCATTCATCAACTTCTCCAACTCTTTACAAGTATCCAGAGGTAATAAAAAAAGGGACATAAGATAATTCGGCATAGCCTATGCAATTGTCCTTAACATTATATCTTTGCCAGCTTTCGATAATGTTTTAGCCTTCCACCCTTGTATTCGTCTGATAAGCTTTTCGATCACATAATGAAAAACTTGTCGTTTCCCTTGGCCTATTACTGACGGCATACCTAAATAGTTTGTGTGACCTGCAATCTCCGCAACTCCCAAAATTTGACATATCACAGTCTTCAGTGTAGGCATAGTATTTGGAGTAAAGGAAATACCTGATTTGTCTAGATTGATTTTTTGGCCCGATGCATTCTCATATATTTGCAAGATAGTTCTCAATTGTACTGCCTCCTCTTGTGTTGCTCGAACAAAGAAAATAGCGTCATCTGCAAAGAACAGATGAGACACCGGAGGAGCACCTCTTGCGACGACTGTCCCATGGATGCGTCCTTGTGCTTGTAGACTTTGAAGGTTAGCTGATAATCCCTCCGCACATATAATGAATAAATAAGGAGACAATGGGTCACCTTGTCGCAATCCTCGACTAGGAATCAGAGGCCCATATTCATCCTTTCCTTTAGTGAAAAAATAGAAGACCGATGTGACGATGTTCATAATCTTCGAGACCCATATACCGGTAAACCCCAGTTTTAACATGATTTGCCGCAAATACTCCCATTCAACTCTATCGTACGCTTTGCTCATGTCAGTTTTCAATGCTAGATAACCTGTCTTGCCTTGCGTTTTCCGTTTAGGAGAATGGAAAAGCTCATAAGCTACAATTATGTTGTCGGTAATCAACCGATTTAGGATAAAAGCGCTCTGCGTGTCTAAAATAATCTGAGGCAGAACCTGTTTTAATCTATTGGCAAGTGCTTTGCAAACTATACGATCGGTGACATTGCTCAACGATATAGGTCTCAAATCCGCTATTATTTCCGACATTTTCTTCTTTGGTATAAGAATAACGTTTGTTCTGTTCATGCCAGGCACAGGCGCATCCCCGTTCAACGTCTTAAGACATTCTCGAGTGACCTCCTTCCCAACGATATCCCAATATGTTTGGAAAAATCCCGAGTTGAAACCATCAGGCCCCTGTTATTTATCAGGATGCATGGAGAATAACGTCTGGCGCACCTCCTCCGCCGTATATGGAGCCACTAATAAGTCATTCTGAAAAGAGGTTACTTTACGGGCCACATTGTTTAGAATCGGACTGATATCTCCACATGAGGAGGTGAAGAGTTGTCGATAATAATCCAGCAACATATTTGGTAAGCCAGATTCCCAGTCAATCCATTCCCCATTATGATTCTTGAGCTGTGAAATGAAATTTTTTCGATGCTTGTGGGAGGCCACCAGATGAAAGAATTTGGAATTAGAATCCCCTTCGGCAAGCCAGTGTTGTTTGGATCTTTGTTTCCAGTATATTTCATGTTGTAGGAGGAGATCACTGTACTGCTTCTCTAGGTCTCGTAACATCTCCCTAGTTATTATTGGCTGTCGACACACCCTTGCCATATGTTGTTTAACCATATTAAGCCGTTGATGAAAGTCTTGTTTATGCAATGTTGCCCATACTTGCAACTCTTCAGAACAAGAACAAAGTTTGTCTTGGAGAGGGCGAGTAAAGTGTTGCGTCCAACTATTACTGATTCTTTGTCGACAGGCATCTTCTAAAGTCCATGTGTTTTCAAAATGAAACCGCCGTTGTACATATTTCTGCCATTGTATGCCCAAAGATAGGAAGAGTGGTAAATGATCAGAGGATATAGCTTGCAAAACGTGAACTTTTGCCATCGAAAAAATTGAAGATCACTCAACTGTCCCAACTGCCCTATCCACTCGTTCCCTTAAAAATTAGATTTAGAGCGTCTATTTTCCCAAGTAAATAAAGGACCCTCCGCCCCTAAATCATGTAGTTGACAATCCATGAGCGCCTGTCGAAACCCCTCCATCAGTGATCGAGGATGAGTATGATGCCCTTGCTTCTCCGAAGGAAACATGATATCATTGAAATCGCCAATGACACACCAAGGTAAAGGTGATTTATTATGAAGTTTTCAAAGTAAATCCTAGCCCATGCGTCGGTTGTACTGCTCAGGGAATCCGTAAAAACCCGTTAACCACCAACGTCTAAGTCCATCAATACATACCACGACATCAATATGATTTTGAGAATAGCTCAGTAATTGGGTCATGTCCTTTGCTTTCCACAATAGTGCCAAACCTCCTTTGTTTCCAATAGGGTCAACCATAAACATACCACTAAAACCGAACTTAACTTTAATTGATACAAGTTTTTCTCTGGTAATTTTAGTTTCCATCAGGAAAATAAAATTGGGTTTCTTTTCAGACACCATGTCCTTTAAGGCTTGGACTGTTCGGGGGTTCCTAAGCCCCCGACAGTTCCAGCTTAATGTACTCACAGCTGTCGGTGGGCTTCGGAAACAAAGCCCACCAAAGTCAAGTTTTTTGGCCCAGCCTCAAAGGCACTTAGGATAAATTCCTCCTCCATGTCAACATGTGTAAACGTTGTTGCTTCTTGGAGAC
>JANVCL010000009.1:2604864-2615897 GCA_026546855.1 Erythroxylum incrassatum
AATTGTGTGTTTTGATTTGGACTATTAGAAGTGTGTTTTAAAAACCCTTTGCAGGTTTTGGGTTTTATGAATTGCAGTCGATATGCTGCCCGATTTTTGTTAGATATTGATTGAATAAGAATAAGATATAGATGATTTTTGAGATATTGGTTGAGGATGATTTTGGAATTTCTAATGAGAGATTGAAGTGTTGTGTATCAGATTGATTAAAGATGAATAAGAATGAAAAGAAAAAAATGTACACGGATTTGGATTAGTTTAGACCGATAGTCTTCAGTTTTCCAACGCGATGTTTTTCTAAAGTTTTTGTTCCCGGATTTCGGAAATTTACCCTCAAGTTTGGTTGAATCATTTTGTTTCTTTGTTTTCGAGCCTTTCGAATTCTTTGGCTCTTTAAGAATTTGTTTCGCTTTGATCATTCCGATTTCGATTCGTCATTTATTTTCGTTTAGTTTTCCGTTCGCTTCATGGCTTCCGATTCGATTTGATCCGTTTGTTGCTTCCGATTCTTTCGTTTTCAGATTCGATTTGCTTTCGTGTTGTAAATACTATTCTTCGATTTCGCTTATGATTTTGCTTCTGCTTTATGATTTTCGTTCTGTTCGTTCCGTTTGTTTCGTTTCTGTTTCCGTTTTCCTATTGGGATCCGGTTCTAAGATCGGGTCCCAACAATTAAAGATAACAAACCTGCAATAAAGGAAAAAGGGGATAGTTAATCATTGTAATAAGGATCATTAATAGGTCGTATTACTTCATTTGCATGTAAAAAAATTATTTTGTAAATTATACCTGATAATGTGATAATTGCCTTAAATGAATATTAAACATATGATAATAAACAATTAAATATACCTTCATTGTTGAATATTTGTTCAATTTTTTTAATTGAATGATTAGTCTCCTCCGTATCATTACCTGTATTAATATAAAAAGAAAATATAAGATAAGATAATATCACAAAGAAAGATAATTTATATATCATAAATAATAGAGTTTATCATCAAGAAACCCATCATCTAACAATCTTCATTCACACACAAGGGCTTTCACAGTACTAAGATGAAGTTGAGTATGATGAGGACTAATAATAGACTTTGAACCAATAGTAGATGTTGGAATCGCAAAGAGATCTCATGAAATTGTTTGTATGATCGGAATTTCATTTTCATGATTCTTCCACCATAGCAATACATCAAACTTCATACCTTCAACTTCGATCATACAGTCTGCCATCAAATATTTGTCCAACTCTATCACATTATAAGAATCCTAGCACTTTTTTCTTTCATGAATTTTGTAAATGAGGGTTTTCACATTAGTCTTAGGACAAGCTGAAACTGAACTACTAGGATCCTAGTTTTTGTTCAATCTTAGTTAATGTCATTAAACAATTCTAAAGCCCAAACACCGTACAATATGTCATAATAAAAATAAACCCCTCCATCTTGTTTCTTAGGCCCAATACACAAATGACTGTCACAATATCTCCTACCATATACCAGTAAGAATTGAGCTTTTCTGCCATTTATTCTACCATAACCCAGTTCACGTCAATGGAATAAAATATCTAATTAGATATAGTTTTCTTAATCTTGCGCATACTGCTAAAAAAACTATATGAACTTGAATATTTTGTTCTTGAGAACAAATTACTAGTAGAATAAAATTTTTCCAAGTTTGCACAAAATTCTTTAGCCAACTCCTATTGCTCTTCTGTAGACAGGAAAGTACATTGAGAATCTCTTTATCTCAACCTATTGTACAACTCAATATATTAGGTTGTCAACTACGACATATTGAAGGTTCTTCAAAATTTTAAATCTTTTAGGCGTTGCACTCTAATGCACTACGCTATCCTGGATTGACTATATTTCTTCCTCTATCATCTCTAACTCATCCTTTACAATCAAATTAAGAATATTCTCAGAATATGGCATATGGAACAACCTCCCACCAACCAACACGCTCCTAACTCGTAAACTATTCTTCAACTTCTTTATCATCCACATCACTTATGGTACAATTTTTAAGTGTTATGGTAGACAACTTGGTGTCTATATTCCAATCTATTAAACACTCGATTAACAAGGTTGTCAACCTTTTTCTTGTATGTGGTGCCAACATATAAATAAACCTACAATTTAAAAATATGAACAAATATCAATTATGAACATAATCAAAAAATAAATGATAATAATATTAAAGAATATAATTTACCTCAGTAGTTGACTACGTAGAGTCTAGTTGTTTTCAATATAGTATGTCATCACTTCGTTATCAACTGGCCACATGTCCAATGTGATGGCAATCTGTCCTTAAAAACTTGACAACGTTTTTAATATTTCTTTCTTTTAATGCTTATCTTGAAAGTATCTTTCTTCAAGGTATTATGAGTTGGGATCTTAAAGGTTACTTGGAATGAGGAAAATAACATCCTAAATATTTTGCTATCAATTATAGAAAGTAGATGCTCATCACCATTAACCATATTAGTTATCAAAAACCATGATCTATTGCTACCATAAGCTGTAGAAGTCATTTCATTTTTCTCTCTCATTAAGTTATGGGTAAAAAAACATTTAACCTCCAGATATGATCTTCTTTCTATTACATAACTCCATATGTCTAATTAAATGAGAGGTTTCATATTTGAAACTCTTGACCAACATCTTGTGACAATATTTACATTCAACCTTCTTTACTCCAGCCATTGATCTAGTCTTGTTAAAGTGATTCCAAACATCTCTTCTTAATGAACCTTGTCCTTTAATATGAATTGTTTCTTCACTTGGTACCAAATTAGAAGTCCATACTAGTATGCTCTTCAATTCCAAATTAGAACTCTCCACTGAAGGAATATGCTCATCCATCTGAAATAATCAACATATATGAATATATAAGTTATACGTGAACATTTACATGCATATATACATTTTGATAAATATTTAACAATCAAAATGATGATGATGATGATAATAATCATGATCATAATGTACATCACTTTTGAAGCATGCTTGAATTAAGTTTCTTATAATGATGATGATTATGATTTATATTATTTTTAAAGCATGATTGAATCAAATTTCTTATTATAGTTGTTGATGTGGACCATAAAGTCTCTAACACTCTAACATTGTTTCTTATATGAAATCAAAATCCTCCGAGCTTTATCATTTAGAAGAGGAATGTACCATTATAATAAAGATGGTGAGAAAAAAAAAGCTAAATGACAAACAATGAGCATCTAGATGTACCATTTTGATATGTGCATTTCTTTTGCTTAGTTGTTGCAGTTTTCTCTTAATGGATTTCCAAGCCTAAAATCCCATAGATCAAAGTAAGCTTCATCATTAGTAATAACATGTGACATATTATCAATGCCTAATAAAAAGATCTTACATAAAACATATATATATTCATCATAGCCAATCATCTTTGATGATTTTATGTCTTGAATTAGACATTAAGTTAAAGATATTATAAACACATAGTTTGATGTATATGTGAGCTTACTTGCCAATATGAGGTTGAAAACAAAATTTGTTACATGTAGTACTTTAGTGTGAATGATATCACATTTTAATCTAATTTCACCGGTATGAAAATGATATTACCTTTTAATCTAATTTCACTATATATTTATTAGCGTTGCTTTATGACATGTATAATTAAGCTACAATATAAACATATTTATTTCTTATATTCATGATAAGCAAATCTTGGCTTTCTGCCAAAATGCTTATAATCTTCAAGCTATATTAATTATTAAATCAAGTGTACAAGCACACTTAGACACAAACAATCAAGTTAGAAGTAGTCAACAATTTACTAGCCTGTGATGTTATTGTTTCACAAATCCAAGTTGATGAAGTGATGAGGCTCTTCATTTTCCAAGCTCAATGGGTATAGTCCCTTGAATGTTGTTTTTATAAAGTTCACTACATCAAGAGGGTCACAAATGAGGGGCAGAAAATATACTACTATAAGAAAGGAGTGTATGACTTTTCTAGTGAAAATGAAACACTTAAACATCAGGCGAATGACCTCTCTGCAACCAATTCATATTTAGTTAAAAGATCACTACCCTAATACCCTATATATTTCTATAAATTACAAACTAAAAAAATTATTTAATAACTTGCTCATACTACTAACTTGAAAATAAGAAGAGAGAACCATCCAGAGTAATATATATTTTGACTTGTAAGTGCTCTAAATTCCCAAGTTCTGGTTATAAATTGCAAATCCTCATTGCCATCTTTTCACAACTTAAAAACATAGATGGGGCTCAAATACAAACAAGAAAATACTTTTTAAGGAACCAAATTCCTATCTTCAATTGATCTGGTAAAGTTGAAAAATGTTTGGAGTAATTTAATACCTTAACGAGACATACTCAAAGAATAACTAAATTAAACAACAAGATATCACATATTAAGTTAACCTTTGAAAGCCAAAGATATATAAAATTAGTAAATTACTTTTATTATCTAAAAGACACAAAATCAAGTCCATACTAGACGAGGGGATTGACGAGGATAACATCACTAGACAAGTTCCACACTAATTTACAATTGAAAGTACTTGTATACTAGGCAAGGTAGGCGAGGCTACACAACTTCACACAATGCCAGGCAAGGCGACTTCAAGCGGTGCAAGGATAGGCGAATTCAGGTGAGGCGAGGACTAAAGTTTTAACTCCGTGAATATCCTTTATTTTTTAGTTGGCCGTACAAAATAAGTTATCCACTGTTGACAGAATGCCATACTTGCAAGTGGATAAAACTTGTCCGATATACTCAATGCAAGATGAATCACGGAACCACCTCCTCTTTGAATGTCCTTTTAATAAAGCTATTTGAGACTATGTCACTACTGTATGTTCATGGACTGATCCAGGGGTTACTCTTACAAATATTACATCTCGAACATCAACTCAACATACTTTCTCGAAACCAAATTACCAATTCCACATTATCATATTGAGAGTTTGTATCTATACGCTCCGGCAAGCTGTGGTCTATGGAGAGAGGTTGACTATCGCCTGTATTAGACAGCCTAAACGATGTCATTTTACATAGTGTAAAACGACGTTGTTTAATGCATTTGAACACAACAAAATGTCATCTTTTAGGCTATGTATCTATATCTATATCTGTATATATACGTGTATATATATTACGTTCTTTTCGAATTAACTCCAAAACATTTTCACGAGTGCGCACAATATGGTGTCAACATCATACGAAAAGTTATGCATTGATTCATCTTAATGGCCAGAAAAAGATTGAATCATTTTGGTCAAAGCCATAAGAACCACTATAAATGACAGACACAAGTATATGAATATAAAATGAAACTCGTAAGCATAATACGTGTGAGAAAGCAGCTTAGCATTGATGATGCCGACAATGCACAGCATGGCAATAAGCAATAGAAAGACACGCTCGGGATGGTTGCTATGCTTATCCGAGACCATAAAAATATAATTGACCAATATGTAAAGAAAGGAAGGAAATGATATTGTTGGATAGCCTAATAGCCTAGATATAAATGGTCTATCTCTTTGACTTGCCTAAGCAGGTCCATGTATATATTACATAAGAAAAATTCTTTATATGTATACAATGCTTAATAATCTTTTTGACTCAAATTAATTTAATTTACATAATATTTATGAGCTGATATTATCGAAAAACAACTTCTCTACTACGTAAAGATAAGATTGCATACTGTTAGATCTTTCAGATCTTGCGTTTAACTAAGTATTGATGTTTATGAGCTGATATTATCGGAAACAATCTCTCTACTATGTAAGGATAAGATTGTATTTTATTAGATATCTCAGATCCTGCATTCAACTAGGTATTGATGATGACTTAAGACGAGCTGGTATCAAAATACTCAAAATGGAGAATGATGTTTTTGATCCTTTTATTATATTTAATTTTTATTTAAATCAAAGGATTATAATACTCTTTTCATCTAATTCCTTTATTTTAATAATTTTCTAATCAAATACTTTACGGTAATATATGATATGTTACATCAACACAAAAATACCATAACAATCCTATATGTGATACGTAAGCATACCGTGCCAACATATAATAACATAACGATATTTTGGATCTTATAATGAGACAAGAACATAGTATTCTAACATCACGTTAGAAATGCCATCCACTTGGATGCCACATCATGATTTAAGGTAATATATTAATAATAATGCGATTTATATTGTACGACAGTTTGACAATAATGTACTAAAACTTGTGTTTCCTTTAATAGGTCATCCTACTTTAGTTAAAAGTAATTGTTGAAGAAATTATTCATAATAGGATGAGTTAATTAAGCAATTGTTAAATTTAGTTTAATCACCTATTCTTATTATTTTTATATAACTCCAAATATTAAAGGTATGCCAAATATTGCTACATTAATGGGTATTATATATATATATATATATATAAATAGTTAATTAAAAATGAAATTCAAATTAATAGTTAATTAAATTAGTGACAAACAAGTATTTATTTATTATTTTTCGGAATCAAAACAAAAATTCAACAAATGGGTTTTGGGAGTGAAATAAGAGTAAATTGTAGAAAGAATCATGCAAATCTTTTTTTTTACCGATATTCTTGATAACTTCTTTCTTCCGCAAAATTAAATGGGGTAAGATAAATAGAAATAATAGTAAAGAATAAATAAGACAAATTTCATCTTCTTTTCTTACCTACGAATTGTATGCAAAATATGAAATTTTGCATACCCTCGAATCCCCCCTTTTATTCACTAAAAATTACTATATATATATATATAATATTAATATCCATTAATGTAGCAATATTTGGCATCCTTTAATATTTGGAGTTATATAAAAATAATAAGAATAGGTAATTACACCAAATATATATATATATATATATAAACTTATCCTAAACCCATATTAACAAAAATATTCTTAAACTAAATAAAAATCAATACATTAAGAGTAGTCAAATATGCCCTTTGTCAATTATTTTATGATATGGATTTACGAACGTTCTTTTTTCAATTTTATAAGAGAACATACAAAAATTTCAAGAGATATGTTCGCAAAGTCTAACTAAATTATAGCTCTCGTTGGTTAAAGACATTATTAATTTTTTAACATGGTATTAAAGGTTAATAGGTTAAAATTCAATTTTTAATGATATAGACAAATATTAACAAAAATGCAATACCCTTATTTTTTCATAAGATTTGTAGTAAGCTTAATTTGTTATGCTTATGATCATGAAATTGAAATTATTGATTATATGAGGTTTTAATTTGTAATTGATGATAACAGAATATTTTTTAGATCTGTTTCAGCAACCAAATTTTCAATTAGCCAGATTGAAGCCAACCTCATAACATGTGAGAATGTCTCCTCACAATCAACCCCTTTCCTGTTGCATATATCATTTTACCACTAAACGTGCCTTACATCTTTCGATATTCCCTTTGTTTAATCTTAAGAACCCATTTTTTTGATAGCTTTAATTCCTTTAGGAAGATCAGCTAAGTTCTAGACTTAGTTTAAGCTGATTTAATTTAATTATTCTTCCATTACTTATTTATCCTTCATAAGACTAGATAAAGTCTCTTTCATATCTTTCGATTCATCTTCTTCTTATGAAAGTATCATAATGGCTACCCTTTTAATGTCAAAATATCATCGAGTAATTATTCTGCAGACACTGTGGTGCAATTGAATCTCCTGAGGAATAGATCTTAGATTAGGCAATGGTGGGGGGAGCTTCTATTAGCTTGAAACTGTCAATAATTATAAAATAATTCATCATCTCTTAAATTGCTCTCACTTAGATGTGTCTCATTTAATTAATATCATCTAATATGATCGACTTGATATGATATCTCATATAAAGATAAATTTTATCCTATTTCTACTTACTATAGAAAATAGTTCTTTAAGAACGTGCAATCTTAAGACTCAAATGTAGTTACTCTTTCATTACCTCATTCACGTATGAGCAAGTATCTTTTAGAGTGTTCCAATATCTTATAAAGATACTCTTATTTCTTGGACCTATTAATTTGTCTATTACATCAAAGACCTATTCATTTCAAGAAAAGTTTTATTTCTCTTTTCTAAGAAATAATCTTGTTGAGGGGTTTGTGAAATAGTTAATTGTCTATCTATTCCTATTTTTTCACATAACCTCTTAAATTGATCATATAAGTACTTTTGTCCCCGTCAATTCTTAGAATCTTTATCTTTTTATCTAACTAATGCTTAACTAAATTCATATGCTTTATGAGACAACATAATTATTCATATTTATGAAAAATTAGATAGACACACCCATGCCTATTATAGTCATCAACAAAGGTGATGAAATAAGTAACTCTTGGCCTTGTTCTCATATTCATTGGGACAAAGATGTCTAGATGGATTAAGAGCTCACTTCCCCTCACTAAATGGGTTTTGTGCCGTTTTGATAACTAGAGAATTATTACAAGTACAAAATCATACTCTATTTAGGTTTTGTAAAAGGTCATATTTAACTAATTTATATATTTAATATTTTAAAGAATAATAAATCTAGCATGTCATAAATTAGCTTCAATATCACATGTATTAGATGATGTAACTAAACAAAATTAATTTTACTTATATGATAAATAACATGTAATGCCATAAAATATCCACTATTAAACCATGACTGTAATAATCAATTCAGAAAAAAATGTGCTATTTGTAATTATGGGAATTAACTTAAATATAAGGCTAAGTAAAATCATAACAACAATAAGATTCTATTGAATATTTTGAACAAAATGTAAATCATGTAGCATAATGATCCAACCTCCTTGTATGAGTAGCTTGCATTTGTTGATCACTTAGAATTCAACTATAGAGTTATCTCATATATATATATAACCTCCTTGTATGAGTAGATTGCATTTGCTGATCACTTAGAATTCAACTATAGAGTTATCTCATATATATATACATATATATATATATAACCTCCTTGTATGAGTAGCTTGCATTTGTTGATCACTTAGAATTCAACTAAGGATATATGATTTGATATAGCATCATGCTTTTGTAGCACCTTCCTGATCAAACTAAATTCCATCATTATTAATTTTGACATCTATAAGAGGACATATAATTTAATGCAGATATATTTGAGGCTAATGTCAACTATGATTAGTAAACTGAGTCATGTAATTGAAATTGCGAGACAAGGTCAAAAGTTTAGAAGAGAAAATTCAATGAGGTCAGTTCATTCAATTTCAATTCCCAGTTTACAAAGAACTTACTTTAGAATTTTTTACATCCCTTAGTACGAATCCAACAAACCTAGGGAATTATGATTTAGGTTGTGGGGATAACCTTATGGGCTTGATTATGAAACTTGGTATGACATTTATGGTTTCCCCGAGTCATCTGTAGTGGATCAGCACGATAATTTCCATGTCAACTCCTACTAGATGGAACTAAATGGGTTAAAGCATTTCAACGCTAAGAATGCACACAACAACATCATTAGGAGCCAAGAACACTTGTTAATGCACAAATTCATATGTCAAACTGTTTTTTACAAAGCAGAAATCAACAAGTGTTTGATAAATGAACTTTTCATATTGTGGTGCATAGATCATAGCATCATAGTTTGCATAACCACCCACATCTTTAACATAATTATTGCTGCTTGAAAGAAGAGGAGCAATAACTTAGGAATGGGTTACTTGGTTTTGACCATAGCTAATTACTATAAAGTTGAGTGAAACGGACTCACAGTCTACTGTTTAGAATTCCTGGACCATCATCATCTATGGTGAGCTAAAATCTTGAAATCTGATAATATGGAACTTTAGGATGTTAATGCCAAGACACAGGTTAAGAAGAGGATTCGACCAAAGAGGAATTCGAGGAAGAACAAGGCACAGAAGAATCGGGTTGGAAGAAAGTATTAGATACAATCTTCGCAAACACTAAGGTGATTACAGATACACTTGTGGAGAAATCTAAAAGGATGAAGGAGATGGTCTGAAATCAATGATGTCAGAGCCGTGACATATGTCGTATCCATCATTATTTCGAGGTTCAAGGCGTTCAACTGCCACCTCCAACACAATCCTCGGCTCTATAACCATGAGGCTTTGTTCTAATCCCTACATGTATACGAGTATGGGTTATATTGATTAGGGAAGTTTCCTCCTGTAGCATTCACATACTCCATATTTCCCTCTTGCAACGTCACGCATTTATCAATTGGATGGCTTGTGATTGAACATATTCACAGATTTTCACTTGCGCCTGTCCATCTACAATCTATCTCACAAAAGATGTTAGTTCATCTAAACAATATTGAACAAATGAAGTACTTACCTTGTTTACACACCAAACTTCATTACGAGTGCCAAATTGTTAGGTGTTCATGACCATTCACTCAAGTAGGATCTTGGCTTCAATGGGAGTCTTCTTGCAAAGTGTCCACCACTTGCCACATTAACCAAACTCCTCTCTACCTGTAGCAATCCTTCATAGAAATATTAGATGAGAAGCTGATCTGGAATGTTGTGGTGCAGATAACTAGCACATAGCTCTTCAAAACGCTCCCAGTACTCGTAAATAGAGATTATGTTATGCTACTTGATGCCATAGATCTCCTTCCGAATTGTAGCATCCCGTTACCTATGTTAGGGCTAGAATTGTAAATTGTGAGATTCTAATGAGAAATTAGGAAATTGCATTCTCATGCATCATATTTGTGACATGCACATATTGCACAACTATCTGATTGTACATGCATTCATTGGCATTTTTCGGGTACAATTGAATTGTTATTGATGATTAAATTGTGTTTTGACAATTCTGGTATTATTTAGAATATTTTTAGGAATTTTAGTGAATTTTGTGAAAAATATTGATTTATGGGCCAATTATATAGTGACATGTGGACTACTTATTGTGTGACAAATGGCTTGAGCATGTGAGATGACATGTGGCATCCCTTAATGTGGGACAA
>JANVCL010000009.1:2678511-2693102 GCA_026546855.1 Erythroxylum incrassatum
TGTCGAGAATCTATTTCTCGAGACTCTTTGTGTAATCAGGTCTCGAGAAATAGATTCTCGACACATTCTTTAAGTGCTAAGTTGAGCATATAGCTAGTAAAAAATTTCCATATTCTCTCGGCACCCTCCCTTGAAAAAGCCAAGAATATTCACAATTCCTTCGCTGAAAAGAGGCATTAAACATTGAATGCTAAGTGTAGAAAAGTTGAAAGAATCAGTAAGTACAGCCAGGAAAGTGGGAACAACTGAATAGATGGATGCTGATGGAAACAAACTACAATAGGACCACATGATCTTAACCTAGCCAAGGTAAGGGAACAGATCTTCGAGTGGACGGTTGGGATTATTTGTGGCATAGAGGGCACAACGTTGGTAGAACGTAAGATTTTAAGTCATCTAATAGATGAGTTCAGATCTTCTGTTTAATATTATTTTATTTTATTTTATCTCATGAAATCTCAGCAATTTATTTTGCAGGATTCACGTGGATCTCACATAAATAAATAATTAAAATTTATTAGACACAATAAAATAAAGAGAGAATCTGAACTCATGTTATGGAAGCTGCGTGTAACTGTAACGTGTAGTTTAAAGATATAAAAAGGAAATTAAATGACACGGTGGAATTGGATCCACTTCCTATTCGTATCAAAATTGATTTAAAACTAGACATAGAGTGAAAGAGGAATCGGAAGGATTGGACCTACAGAGTAAAAAAAAATCAATTCAACGCGCTTGCCGCCGAGTCTGTCTCTCTAGCCCTCTCTTTGAGAATCAATCACCTTACCTTTACTTTTACCTCGGCTTTGCTTCTTCTTCTTGTAGTTGTAGTGTGGCACACAATACAATACTCAGAATAATGTTCATCTCTTTCTTTCTCTCATCATACCAAACCAAACCAAACAGAACAGAAAAACACAAACAAACAAAATAAGCAAAGAAGCAGACAAAGGCCACGCCCATGCCATGTCCACCCTACGCTACCGTCCTCCTCCTTCGGGCCAACCGCGGCCCCCCCAAGTAGAAGAAGAGGCTTACAACATAATCCCTGTGCACAACCTCCTAGCCGATCACCCGTCTCTCCGATACCCAGAAGTCCGTGCTGCTGCTGCCGCTCTTCGTACCGTCGGAAACCTCCGGAAACCGCCATTCGGCCAATGGCATCCCTCCATGGACATCCTGGACTGGTTGGCCCTCTTCTTCGGGTTCCAAGAAGACAACGTTCGGAACCAGCGGGAGCACATCGTTCTCCACCTGGCCAACGCCCAGATGCGCCTCACTCCTCCCCCTGACAACATCGACACCCTCGACCCCACCGTCCTCCGCCGTTTCCGCCGCAAACTTCTGAAGAACTACACCAACTGGTGCTCTTATCTCAACAAGAAATCCAACATCTGGATCTCTGACCGCTCAAATCCCGATCTGAGGCGCGAGCTCTTGTACATTTCTCTTTATCTGTTGATCTGGGGAGAATCTGCGAATCTTCGTTTTATGCCGGAGTGCATCTGCTTCATTTTCCACAACATGGCCATGGAGTTGAACAAGATACTTGAAGATTACATTGATGAGAACACTGGGCAGCCTGTGATGCCTTCGATTTCTGGAAAGAACCAGTTCTTGAACCGCGTTGTGAAGCCCATTTACGAGACTGTGAAAAAGGAGATGGAGAGTAGTAAGAACGGAACTGCACCCCACAGTGCGTGGAGAAACTATGATGATTTGAACGAGTACTTTTGGAGCAAGCGGTGTTTTGATAAATTGAAGTGGCCTATTGATGTGGGGAGTAACTTCTTTGTGATTGCAACTAGGAAGAAGCACGTGGGCAAGACGGGGTTTGTCGAACAGAGGTCGTTTTGGAATTTGTTTAGGAGTTTTGATCGGTTGTGGATCATGTTGATACTGTTTTTGCAGGCTGCGATCATTGTTGCTTGGGAAGGGAACGAGTATCCCTGGCAAGCATTGAAGAACAGGGAAGTTCAAGTTCGGGTTTTGACAGTGTTCTTTACTTGGAGTGGATTGAGGGTGGTGCAGTTTTCGCTTGACGCGGGGATGCAGTACAGTTTGGTTTCGAGGGAGACCATGTCCCTTGGGGTTAGAATGGTGTTGAAAATTGTTGTCGCCGTGGGATGGATCATTGTATTTGGGGTTTTCTATGGTAGGATTTGGAGTCAAAAGAACAGTGATAGAAGGTGGTCTGCTGCTGTTGATAGGAGGGTAGTGAATTTTCTGGAGGCGGCTGGAGTGTTTATATTGCCCGAACTACTGGCTGTTGTCCTGTTTATAATTCCGTGGGTCAGGAATTTTCTTGAAAACACAAATTGGAGGATCTTTTATGTGTTGTCTTGGTGGTTTCAGAGCAGGAGTTTCGTTGGTCGTGCTTTGAGAGAGGGGCTTGTTGACAATATCAAGTATTCTCTGTTTTGGGTTTTGGTGTTAGTTACCAAATTTGCTTTCAGTTACTTTCTGCAGATTAAACCGATGATTAAACCTTCAAAGCAGTTGCTGAAACTTGAGAATGTTACTTACGAGTGGCACCAGTTTTTCAAACATAGCAACAGATTTGCTGTTGGATTGTTGTGGCTTCCTGTGGTATTGATTTATCTGATGGACTTGCAGATTTGGTACTCGATCTATTCATCTTTTGTGGGAGCAGCAGTAGGATTGTTTGCTCATTTGGGTGAGATTCGAAACCTTGAGCAATTGAGGTTGAGATATCAATTCTTTGCAGGTGCAATTCAGTTTAATCTGATGCCTGAAGAGCAGCTGCTAAATGCGAGGGGGACACTGAATAAGTTTAAAGATGCCATCCACAGGTTAAAGCTTAGGTATGGGCTTGGCCGGCCTTATAAGAAGCTGGAGTCTAACCAGGTTGAGGCTAACAAATTTTCTTTAATCTGGAATGAGATCATAACGACCTTCAGGGAAGAGGACATTATATCTGATAGGGAGCTGGAATTGTTGGAATTGCCCCAAAATAGTTGGAATGTGCAGGTTATTCGATGGCCTTGTTTTCTCCTCTGCAATGAGCTACTACTTGCCCTTAGCCAGGCTAAGGAGTTGGTAGATGCTCCTGATAAGTGGCTTTGGTACAAGATATGTAAGAATGAGTACAGACGTTGTGCTGTCATAGAAGTTTATGATAGTGTAAGGCACTTGTTGCTTGAGATCATCAAGGTCAACACTGAAGAGCATTCAATTGTGACCGTCTTGTTCCAAGAAATAGATCATGCCATAGAGATTGAGAAATTTACTAAGACCTTCAAGATGAATGCACTGCCCAATTTCCATGTTAAGTTGATAAAACTCATTGAGTTGCTAAATAAACCTGAGAAGGATATGAACCAGGTGGTGAATATTCTACAGGCTTTGTATGAGATTGCTGCTAGAGATTTCTTCAAGGAAAAGCGGACCACCAACCAGTTAAGGGAGGATGGTTTGGCTCCATGTGATCCTGCTGCAATGGCAGGGCATCTTTTTGAAAATGCAATTCAATTGCCTGATCCCAGCAATGAGATTTTCTATAGGCAGGTACGGCGATTGCACACAATTCTTACCTCCAGGGATGCAATGCATAACATCCCAGTAAATCTTGAGGCCAGACGTAGAATTGCTTTTTTTAGCAATTCCCTTTTTATGAACATGCCACATGCTCCTCAAGTGGAGAAAATGATGGCTTTCAGTGTCCTAACCCCTTACTACAATGAAGAAGTTTTGTACAGCAGGGAGCAACTTCGCACTGAGAATGAGGATGGGATTTCCATACTGTACTATCTGCAAACAATTTATGATGACGAGTGGAAAAACTTCTTGGAGAGGATGCGGCGTGAAGGGATGTGTAAAGATGATGAGTTATGGAAAACAAAGTTGAGAGAACTTAGGCTTTGGGCATCTTATAGGGGCCAAACACTTGCACGCACTGTAAGGGGAATGATGTATTACTATCGTGCTCTTAAGATGCTTGCTTTCCTTGATTCAGCTTCTGAAATGGATATTAGGAATGGTTCACGAGAACTTGGTTCAATGAGGAGGGATGGTGGGCTGGATGATTTCAGCTCTGCGAGATCTCATTCTTCCTTAAGTTTAAGTAGAACTGGCAGTTCCCTGAACTTGTTGTTTAAAGGCCACGAGTTTGGGACTGCTCTGATGAAATTCACTTATGTGGTGGCATGCCAGATTTATGGAACTCAAAAGGCTAAAAAGGATCCCCGTTCTGATGACATTTTTACATTGATGAAAGACAATGAGGCCCTTCGAGTCGCCTATGTTGATGAGGTAAACACTGGGAGGGATGAGATAGAATATTATTCTGTTCTTGTGAAGTATGATCAGCAGCTGGAAAAGGAAGTGGAGATTTACAGGGTCAAGCTGCCAGGTCCCTTGAAGCTTGGAGAGGGAAAACCGGAGAATCAAAATCATGCTCTTATCTTCACTCGTGGTGATGCAGTGCAGACTATTGACATGAACCAGGACAATTATTTTGAGGAGGCACTCAAGATGCGAAATCTTTTGGAAGAATACAGGCACTCCTATGGCATTCGAAAGCCAACTATTTTGGGAGTCAGAGAACACATCTTTACTGGTTCAGTCTCATCACTTGCGTGGTTTATGTCAGCACAGGAAACTAGTTTTGTGACCCTTGGACAGCGGGTTCTGGCCAACCCTTTGAAAGTTCGTATGCATTATGGTCATCCAGATGTCTTTGACAGGTTTTGGTTCTTGACTCGGGGTGGCATCAGTAAGGCTTCTAGGGTGATTAACATCAGTGAGGATATTTTTGCTGGTTTTAATTGCACTTTGCGAGGAGGCAATGTTACTCACCATGAATACATTCAAGTTGGCAAGGGAAGGGATGTTGGGCTTAATCAAGTATCCATGTTTGAAGCCAAGGTTGCCAGTGGAAATGGTGAGCAAGTTCTTAGCAGAGATGTCTATCGGTTGGGGCATAGACTGGATTTTTTTAGAATGCTGTCATTCTTTTATACCACTGTGGGATTTTTTTTCAACACAATGATGGTCGTTCTCACTGTGTATGCATTTCTATGGGGGCGCCTCTATCTTGCTCTAAGTGGTGTTGAGGCCTCCGCTTTGTCAAACAGCAGCAGCAACAATAAAGCTCTTGGTGCAATTTTAAATCAACAATTCATCATCCAACTAGGTCTTTTCACAGCCCTTCCAATGATTGTGGAGAATTCTCTAGAGCATGGATTTCTCCATGCTGTCTGGGATTTCTTGACAATGCAGCTTCAGCTATCGTCTGTTTTCTACACATTTTCCATGGGAACTCGTACTCATTTCTTTGGGAGAACTATTCTTCATGGTGGTGCAAAGTATCGGGCAACTGGGAGGGGCTTTGTTGTGGAGCACAAGAGTTTTGCTGAAAATTATAGACTTTATGCTCGTAGTCATTTTGTCAAGGCTATTGAGCTTGGGTTGATACTGACAGTTTATGCATCATACAGCGCCGTAGCCAAGGACACATTTGTTTACATAGCTATGACAATTTCTAGTTGGTTCCTTGTTGTGGCATGGATAATGTCACCATTTGTTTTCAATCCATCTGGCTTTGATTGGTTGAAGACAGTCTATGACTTTGATGATTTTATGAACTGGATTTGGTATAAAGGTGGTGTATTTTCAAAAGCTGAACAGAGCTGGGAAAGATGGTGGGATGAGGAACAGGATCATCTGAAGACAACTGGGCTATGGGGAAAGCTAATGGAGATAGTTTTGGACCTACGGTTCTTCTTCTTCCAGTACGGGATTGTTTACCAGCTGGGAATTGCTGCTGGAAGTACTAGTATTGCTGTCTACTTACTATCTTGGATCTGTGTTTTTGTCACCTTTTTCCTTTATGTGTTGATAGCCTATGCTCGAGACAAGTACGCTGCAAGAGACCACATCTATTACCGACTGGTCCAGTTTCTAATTATCATACTTGCAATACTTCTGATAATTTCCCTACTTGAATTCACAGCATTCAAGTTTACAGATGTTTTTACCAGTTTGTTGGCTTTTGTTCCTACTGGGTGGGGACTGATATCGATTGCCCAAGTATTGCGCCCATTTCTGCAATCCACCATACTATGGGAGATAGTTGTTTCAGTTGCCCGGCTCTATGATATAATGTTTGGAGTGATAGTTATGGCCCCTTTGGCATTTTTGTCGTGGATGCCAGGATTCCAATCAATGCAAACCAGGATTCTGTTTAATGAAGCATTCAGTAGGGGCCTCAGAATTTCCCAGATTGTTACGGGGAAAAAATCTATTGAATTGTGATTTTAGGTACTTCACTTTCCTTTGTTTTCTTTTTATGATGTTACTTTTATTACAGAAAAGGAACTTGCTCTTAGTGTCTATGGTTTCTGATGGGCTCTAATTAAGCTGAAGTTTAACTGACAAAACATTGAGGCTTGGCCTTTGACTGAAGATGATGGTTCAAGTTTCTTCCTTTTCTTTTTGCCTAAAGGGGCGAACAAATCCCTCTGTAACTTTTATTGACATTATTGTATTACAAGTTAGATCTTGCTGTCCTGATATTTGCAGGATGCGTACAGTTTTGACTTGTTTTCACTAGATTGCCATCTTTAATTTTAAGCTGTTTTCAGGAATTTTCTTGATATCTTAAATTTTGGATTTTAGATGATTGCATCACTGGCTGCTATACCTGTTCATTTATGTTTGCACCATATGCCTCTTAAGGGGAATTTTGAGTACGTGTTGCTGCGTTGTGTTTTTTATATTGCGGTGCTTATAAGTTTAGCTAGATTATCGATTTGCTCTTCAATGGCCTAGAGTAATAAGGTTTAGTAGCTTTTAACTAACTAACTAACCATGTCCAATAGATGCCTAAGTTGATATATTTACTTAAAATGTTTCTTATGCTCTTTATAGGAAGTTGAAATTTTTATGATATCCAGTTTAATAAATTGCCTGTAGTTAGGCAACTTTATGTTATTATGGAATGAAAAATTGAATTGCTTTCTTTGTAAAATTTTCTAGATTAACATACAAGATGTCTAATTGCTGGGTGGCAATTGGACTGCCATACATGATATAAAAGCTTCAGTGAGAAGATTATATCGGACTACTCATTGAAAAGAAAAAAAATTAACTTTTGCGCCAGAAAACGTGTCAAGAAGTTGTTTTCAAGTATTGTAAGAAGAAACTGAGTGGACAATGGAAACAAATATTGATATATGCTTTGAGCTTGATGAGTTTTGCTGGTATCATGAAAAAATTGAAGAGTTTGTTTGCTTCCTTCATATAATCGAATATTTGACAAACTGTTGGTTAGTCTTGGATAGCGTACAGTTTCTTCCTCTAAATGTGGCGTAAAAATGAACATGAAAACGAATAACATTGTTATCAACCCTTGTTACTCTATTTTGCATCAGTAGCAACGGTATGAACTCCTAAGAAACTTGATCTGTATCTTAGTGGGAAATGGGCAAATTCTTCCATATGATAATTTACGTTCTTGTATCGAAGTTAATGAAACATGCAGTTCATCCCGCTGCTTTGCAGTATTTAGATTGAACTTGTCAGTGAATTGCAAATGCAGAATATGGACTATTAGCACCAAATATACTGACTTTGGCACCTGATTATCTTCTACAGGTACCGATTCAGGATGAAGAGTTGTGTTGACCACCAAGATCTGTCTTTATTTTGTTCGAGAAAGAACCTAGCCTATGCTTGTACCTTGGGTAAAATTTCTTGCAGGAGGAAGATAAAAATTCTATCATGTCCACGACCCTTCCTTATTTTTTTTTTGTTCTGTTGTAATTAGTCTAATTTGTCATACGTCCATCGATGTTCTTTCGCTTTCTAAATTCACGTTTCTAATAGTACACAGTTATTTGTAGTGTCTATACAGAGAGGTAGCTTTAGTGTGTAGCTTGCCGAGATAGTTAAAAAGAGTGTACGTTATTTTTTGAGGTATGCCAGCAATTTGTTTTGAAGTATATTTTTCCTTTGATCTTCTTATGGGATGGATCCATTTATCATCCCAATGGATTAGTGTGAGTATGTTGGAGAGCAGCGAAAGCTCACAAGAGAAGCAAGCAACTTCGCCATTATTCTTATGCGGCTTTATTTATAACTTGAGTCTTTTGCATCTCATAGAATGCGTCAAAGCTTTCACCTTGTTCACTGGAGAGGGGGTTAGAGTTCCTCCTCTCTACCATAAAGGACTGGCCTCTCCTCTGTTCACGAAGTGTTAAAGCAAAAAGAGTTCTCAGTAATGGATGAATGAAGAAGGGCATAAGGTGGCATACGGAAACGAGAACAAGAACAGGTGGATGGATGGATCTAGAAGGGCGGCACGGGATGGTATATAGAAACAGACAGGTGAATTAATCCCAAGATTTTGAGTGATTATTGGAGGGAGCGTTAGCTTACCTTGTGGTTTCATTAATTCCACAAAAATTTTCTGTACTTTACAAAATTCGTAGGAGGTGCTTGTACTTTGTGAAAAGTTCGAAATCGATTTCTCTGTTAATCAATTGCCACTAACTTTTGCTGACTTAACTCATATGCTAGTGCACGTGCATGAAGTAATTAAAAAAGTAATATGTATTAAAAATATTGATTTATTGATTTATTTAAAGCGTATCTCAATATTTTATAAAAGGTTTAAATAATAATATTCGTTACACCCTAAATAGAGTGTAAAAATGGTAACATGGATAACAATATAGACTTGCTCAAACCCTTCATTACAACTTTAACTAATGTTTAAATAAATTATTTTTAAGATCACATTCACCTTTGGTAAGCTAAATTTAAGATCCATATATTAGAATGTAAATATGATAAATTAATAAAATATTTTCTTTAAATTTTTTATTCATTACTTATAACAAATTATACAAATGAGAAATTTATCTTTTTTATAATGTTATTCCACAATGAAATAAAATAAAATATTTATAAAAGACTTAATTTACTTTCATGTTAAGCTTATTAATACATTATTAATTATCAATAAAATATAATAAACCAATATATTGTTATTATTAAAATATGACAAAATACATATCGTTAATTGTTAATAAAATAGATAAAATAATATATGTTTAAATATTAAAAAATTAATTAACATAATATATTTAAATTATATGCATATTGTTTGATAATTAATGAGATGTATATATGATAAATTAATATAACAACAAAAAGTTTTACAAATTTTCATTAATAGAAAAGTTAATCAAATTGTTATTAATTATTGCATTTTAACATAAGTAATGAGATATAAATGTAACAAGTCAATAAAATCAATAAATTAGTATTTTTGTTATGACCCATGCTTGTGGTTTATTTCAACGGTATGAATACAGTTCCGTACTGACCGAAAAAGGGAACTGTATTCATGTTTTTGGTACTGGCCCTAGATACCAGTTGCTATCGTGAGTTTTCGTTCAGTATTGGCCGGTATCCAAAATACCGGCACCTTAAGTTTTAAAAAATGTAAGGACTATTTTGCAAATATTAAAAAATTTAACCAAAAACCCCCTGCATGCCTCACCCACTTGAACCCTTATGCTTTTTTCAAAATTTTTTACTCTCTCTCACCGACTCTGACTCTTCTCTCTCTCTCTCTCTCTCTCTCTCTCTCGTTCTCCTCTCCATCTCCAGCGGTATTGCTCCCTCTCTCCGGCAGTGCTGCTCCTTCTCCAGCGACTATCATCTTCCTCCCCAACCCATGCCAGCATCATACCATTTTCAACCCTCATCAGCTCCTCCACTTGAAGTCACAAACACGCCACCGTCTTCAAACCTCCTCCAAACCTAGCGGCCACTCACTCCAGATACCCGACCACCACCTAACCCAAAAATCCAAAGTTGTGAATTGGCTTTTAGTTGTTGGGGCCCGAATTTTTTATTTTATTTTTTTATTTTGATTTAATTGTTTTCTTTATTTATTTCATTTCATTTTATTTTGAGTCTTTAAATTAGCAAGGTTGAATGGGAATTAGAAATTAGAATTAGAATTAAGTTAGGTGGTGTTAGATGGAAGTGTGGAGACAAATAAGACAAAACAAGGGCAAATTTGGAAAATCCTTGGAAGTGAAGGGTAAAATTGGAAAGAGTAGGCTTTGGTGTGTTAAATTAAAAGAAGGAGAATGAGAAGTTGTCATAGAACATAAGAGGAAGAGTGCAAAAAACGTGAAAAAGAAGAAGATAGGAGGGAAAATCGTGAAAGCTTGGTGGGAAGAAGAAAGAAGAAGAAAAAGAAGAGGAAATCAAGCTTTTAAAGGTAAGTTTTCATCTTTCCTATGCTAGATTCAAAAAGGGGATTAAATGGAGGTTAGGGTTTGTGTTGGAAATGAAGGAAGAAATAAGAGAAAGATGAAACCTAATTGGTCTTGGGATTTCTAAGTTAGGGTTTTGGTTTCCAGCCTAGATAGGTTATGGGTAGGTTAGGTTTAAATTTAATTTTAGTTTTGCTTTGATTCTTGATTTTACGAATTTTCTTTTGAATGTATGGATTAAATAGAAATTGATTTATTTGAAGGGAATCAAGGAAACCTCACTCAAGAGAGAGAGGAAGGGCAATCTTGAGCTGGGATTTTGACATTTAGGTGGGTAATACTTTTATAGTTGTTGTGTGATGGACAAACGCCCTATTTGTGTACGTGATTGGTTTAAATTCCGTAAAGGTTGATTTGTGGTGAATATTTGAAAAGGTTTGTTGAAATGTGACATGTTTTCTTGAAATGAATGAAAAGTATGAAAATATGAGAAATTTGAAAAATGAAAGAAGCATGAAAATGCAAATTTGCGATTGTCTATATTGAGCATAGATTTGTTTGTGATTGGGCAAGAGAGAAACCCGTTTCGTTAGTCACGTGCACGTTGACCTATAGCCTTTTCCCGGCTACCCGCTTAAGGCCACGAGATCCTAAGAAATCGGATTCATTTTGTTCACGATGTAAACCGTTTTGTTCCACGAAACTCTCGAGCCATTTGTTGTGCATTTCATTGTGACTTTGTTGAGTATGATGCATAATAAAGTGCTATGCTTGATAGAAGATTTCATGATATGTTTTATGTGATAACTTTCGGTTAATTATGAATTGTGTGATGAATTTGCGAATGAATTGAATTGCTTGATAACTGTGTATTTATGCTTGTTTGTGTGGCTCATTACCGAGCGCTGAACCTTGCAAGGCATCGGAAAACTCCAAGACATTAGATACATTTGTACTAAATTAGTGACTAGACTTTTGGATAGCTTTACAAGCATATCAAACATTGAGCATCTCATATATTTTGTATCATGTGCTAAGTTAATGATGGACATGTTGATATGTATTTAAAGCTATTATGAACATTCATTTTGGCTAGAAATGAGAATGAGAATTCAAAGATTTTCATTTTGTGTATGGTTGTGTTACTTTATAGGTTGTGTATGACTTTTATGGAAGAGAAATGTATATGGGCCTATTCTTCCTTGTTGAGATTGCAATTGGTTATTTGTTTTGGAATAGCATGTTGGAGATTGGAAGGGTGTTTGGGATGAATTGGTTGGGGGTGAAATTCAAGAGTATCGAAAGGTATTGGGTAATGGTTGATTATGAGGAAATATGGTGTTTAGTAAACCTTCCTAGTTGTAGGGATGGTGTGCAAAAATTTAATGGAAAAACTGTATTGATCTAGGCAGATTTAGCCAAAGTTGTTTTTATGAAAGTTATAGATTATCTTTTTAGCTTTCCGTTGATATAAAGTATGGAATTTTTGGACAATGGAGTAGAAAGATATGATTTTTAGAAGTTATAACGCTGTTTAGGATGAAATTGTCGAACAATCACTTTGTCGTAGACTTTTGACCCTTTTAGAGATCGAAATTGTTTTTAAGTCCTTCATAGAAGTTGTAGAGCTTTCTTTTAGCTTTCCATTGATATCAAATTTGCAAATTTTGGAGTTCTAAGTTAAAAGTTATGAATCGTGGAAGTTGGGATGTCGGAAGAAGAAAATCCCAGGAGGTAGGTCCTCTCGTCGCGAGGCGAACAAACTAGAGACATGGAGCTACAACTTATCTGAAGGAATCGAATTTCAATTTAGGCCCTAAGACTTTCAATTTCTGGAGTAAATTTGGGTGTAGTTTTCAGTCTTGGTTTAATTTTAGCCAGAAAGTGTTTTGACCATAACTTCTTTATTTCTGAACCAAATGAGCGTTTTTGGTGTCGTTAGAAACTTAAGGCAATGGGGAACAAATGTTCTGAAGAAGCCGGTCTAAAATTTCAATTGGAAGTTCCCCAATTATGCTCTGTAAGTTATAAGTAATGGGTCCTCCATGTTTTTATGATTCTGAATGTTGGATTTCAGAAACGAGGTCCAACACTATGGGTAACACAAGTATGGTTTACACTCATCATCATTCTGGAACAAATTCTCAGCATTTAAAGGTAGTTATGTATTCACTCATGGTTCATTTCATGTAAGGAATCTATCATAAGCTTGCTTACCAATCCAATCTCCACCACTTATATCAAACACAAGCATCAATATGAAGGTTTTTATTTAGGTTGTAATGGGGCTGATCTAAGGGTAGGAAAAAAGAAAATTGTAGTTTAAACAACAACACAAATTGAGCATTTAAAATAATACAAAATAATGACCATAAAATACTCAATTCTTTCCTCTCACTTAACAAAATTAACACTTTACATTTTTACCTTTCTCTCCCCTTCTTTTCATTTTTTGGTCATCTTCTCTTCTCTTCCTTCCTTTGCTTTTCTATTTTTTCCTCGTTTTCTCTCTTTTTATTCTTTTTATTTTTAACTATATATTTCATTTATTTATTTATTTTATTTATGATTCTAAAATAAGGAAATCAAGAGAAGAGAAATATAGAGGAGAAGTGAAAATCTCCACAACCATACCCATCCCTAATACAATAACCAACTATACGTTATGATTCTCCACAGTTATTCCCTAAGCCTAATTATACTTATTCAAATGCTCAACTTGCCTTATGGTAGGTACAACGAAGATGATAAATAATCAAGGTCAAGGCTCATATTTTGGTTTAAAGAAAGAAAAGGTGTCATGTTAAGCTCAAAGGGGGTTTACTAAAGGTGACATCATGGTGGCCTTTTAAGCAAAATGGCTAAATCCTATTTTCCTTCATCATTTCAATATTTATGTAAGATTGTGTAACCTCAACTAGTATTTGCAAGTAAGTTCTGGAGTTCTTTAATCATAAAAGAACACTCTTGACAAAGAATTACAAAATTTGGTGTTTAATATTTCAAAAAGGCTCAAAATCTTACCAAATGAAAGGTGTTATTCATCTATCACAACGAGCTAATGTCCTTTTAACCAAAATCTAAGTCAAGTAGTCTAAGAATGCAAGTATACTCATTCACTCATATTATGCATTTCTAATCTAGATTAAATGCATTTAATAATCATGCATATCTAACTACTAAATGGGAAAATAAACACATAAGACACAAGTAATCGTTTTTTTGTTCTAAACTATTACTCTTGCAACACTTAAACATCACTTTGCCCTCGATGTGATAAAAAATGAAAGATGGATCTACGAGGCAAAAGAACGAAAGCAAAGACAAAGATGAAAAAGAAAAGAAATTAAAATAACAACCAATAAAAAGGGAAAGGATAAAAACCCGATACTAATATGGGGGTGGATGTTGTCCGAAGCTAGCATTCAAATTGGCCATGAACGTTCAGATCTATGCCACGCTAGCTTCAATGTTTTGGAGCATGTCATTTGTTTGCCATTAAAATGCTATCAATTAATTTATCATTGATTGACACTCCACAGAAGTAATTGGGATGGTGGAACATCATCTTCTTCTGTAGCTTCCATTTCTGCAAGTGATCGCCTTGCCTCCTGAAGCTTCCCCCATGTCATTATGGACAAGAACATAGCGATCGCCTTGCCACCTGAAGCTTCCCCCATGTCATCATGGACAAGAATATAGCGATTGCCTTGCCACCTGATAACCTTCATCGACGCCAAAGATTTCAAGTCGAGAGTTGAGTTGCCCGAAATTAGCTGCATGGGTGTTCTCTTGGTTAGCAAGCCAAGATGTTCTGCAATTTGGGTCACAAATGCCCCAACTACTATTTTATCTACACTAGATTAAGCCACTTCATGTAAATGTAGACTTAACTAACTACCAAGATTAAAGGGTTTGACATGTACCATACATCATAAAATAAATAATTCAGTTTTAGAAACTACCTCATTGCTATCTCCTCTACCAAATAGTGTAGAATTTAAAAATCGATGGAGATAGTGAAGGGCAGGGTCTATGATAGAAGATGATTTAGACCGATTGGGGGGAAACACTTTCCTATAATTGGTCACTTGGGACCAAAAATTGCTAGCCACAAAATTGGCAGGATATTAATAGAAATTACTATTTGGAAAGCCAAAAATAGCATTGAGCACTTCTAAAGTGATCACATGATATGCATTAATCGAAATTTAAGACCTAACATAGGGTCCTTACCGTTAGTTTGACGAACTAATTCTGTTGGATCCCGTTTCCGGAACCCAACTCTCTTGCTTACTTATGAAGCCTTGAGCTTAATCGTGAAACTTGAGCGTG
>JANVCL010000009.1:2707075-2721382 GCA_026546855.1 Erythroxylum incrassatum
CACTAATGTTTGTAACTAGTGTAACTTGCAAATGGAAATGTTTTTAAAAGTTATGGGCCCGATTTGATTAGTCATTTTTCGCTCACGTGAACCTTGTTTTAAATAAACAAAAGTTTTGAAAATGAAGTCCGATTGATTGTTCGTCCTAGCACGCCACTCTTGGGAGATACGTACTCGGATATCACTAGAGTTATTCATTTGAATAACAATGGGGAGTGATTTGACAAATTAGGATTAAGGAAGAAGACTTTGGAATGAGGTAAAGCTTAAAACCACTCAATATTGATGAATTTGCTATCTAGCTTCTTCCAGAGGAATGAATTAAAGGATTGCCTATTGCTCAAAGTGAAAAGACTTCCTCCGAAAGGGATATTAGTAACTAGTAATCCATTGACACAATTTTTTAGATCCTTGCAATAAGTTATGGGAGAGAAGAAACCTTCAACTTCATAAGGAAACATGGTAGCATTAAAGTCTCCTAGCAGTATGTAAGGTTCACAGATTGTTAAGGACATTTCCCTTAACTAGGCCCAAAGATAAGACTTTTAGAAAGCATGGTTGAAATTGTAGATAAGAGAGATAAATACAATAAGATTAAAAACTTTGATGTTGATTCTAAGGTGTATTGCTCGATCCAACACTAGAGAATTCAACATATCAAAATTTTTTAGATAAAAAAATACCAGTGTCCTTCCATTAGGATGAGTATTGTAACTGCCAACTAGTTTCTAAAACTTGAGCAAAAATTGAGAATGTCACCTCTATCATATTTGATTCTAGAATCTATAATGCCTATAATCAAGGCTTTATTCTCCAAAAAGAAGTATCTAATTAGCAGCTTTTTGGTTAGGGAGTTCATATCCCTAACATTCCAAGTAATGAAAATCATTTGCATATACCAAAGGAAGAAGATCACTTTTTCCTGGTGGACTTCCTCCTGCCAATGATAGTGAATTATGCATCATCTTTCAGCTTCTCCACTTCAAGCTCATTACCAACATTATCCTTTTTTGCACCACTCTATTCTATGTTGCTATCGGGAATGAGAGTAAGATCTTGGGGTTCCATTATGATAGAGTTAATATTATCAGTTTCTACATTAGGACCAACAACATAAGAGTTAAACTTGTCTAACTTATTTAAAATATTAGTCATAGGTGTTTTTAGAAATTCTATTAGGGTAGAAATATCAACATTTATACTAGCTGCAGAAAGGGACTTAGTAGTTACCTAATTAGTGTTATTCCTTTCTTCTATCAAGTCATGTGACAAGCCTGTTTTGAATACTTTACTTGTAAGTTTCTAGACTTTTTTTAAGGCCTTAGTAGAAGGTATCCAAGCATGAGTTATTTTAACTAGATCCTTAACTAATTCAAAGTTTTCATTCAGCCTTATGATGGGAATTTCTTCAGGTAAATCCTATAGAGCATTAACAATAATATAAATTCTTGCGTAATTGATTTTGGTTATTTAAGTTATAGGTTCATCCAGACAAAGTGGTCTCATCATATGGCTAGTGATATGGCTTAGTCCAATTGTTGTCTAATTTTCTAGAGGGACTTTATGGACGCGAATCCATATTGATTGTTTGCCTAGAATTTCATAACTGGGAATGCTACTCTCTTGTCCAAGAAGTCTCCTATACACATGGGACCCCATCTTTTAACTTCCACCTTAAAAGTATCGATTGGAAAAGCTACTACAATATTTTTAGGAGGGCAGAAGTTAAGTTTGATCTTGGGGCTACTTTCTCCAACCACATGAGTCCAAGTTCTCCTAGTAGTAACTTGCTAATCTAGGTGCTCAGGAAAAGGAATAGGAGCTACAAGGAGATTAAGAGAAGAATTGGAAGGCACATTATTGGGGTGGGAAACAAGGGCGAGAAAGGCTCAAAGGAAGGCGGGAGAGTTATTATATTGTCTAACATTACAAAAAATGGTAAGTGAATAGAAGAGAAAACTATGAAAAAGAAAAGTCAAAGAGAAAGAGAAGGAAATAGTAGAAAGAAGAAGCAAGAAAAAGACACTAAGGAAAAGAAGGATAAGATGCAAAGAAGAAGGATAAGAGCAAGAGTCCATGTAGATCATGCAGTCAAGAGTTGAGGATATGTAAAGAAGTAAAAGCTTCCTTTTTTGACATCATAGTTTCATTTTCCACACTTAAGCTTTTGCTTGTCTTCAAGCAAATAAATCTCATTACTCTTAACTTAATGAGAAATAACTCTAGGAAAATGAATCAAAGATATTCATCAATATTCTCTATTATTCATTTAATTAAAAAGCTCATTGAATTGTTAAGCATTTAGTTACTTACATCAAATTATAGATCAATCCAATTGACTCCACAATTCATCAAATTTTAACTCAAGTTACATCATTCCACTTAATGCATAAAATGAACATATATGAGAAAAATGTAAAAACCGTAAAACACACCCTTTATTAAAAACAAAATGTTAAATTTAAACAATATAAGAGCATTTATAAGCTTGTTTGAAAAGTCACCTAGCTTTTTTATGCAAGAGTAGACACCTTAGTATGAATACCCCTAACTACTTAACTAAGTCACTATCTCAAATGGCCATTACCACCACTTTTTATCTTTAACCTTTTTATTGGTACAAAGCCAACAAAGTATTTATGCTTCTTATTCACATAACACTATTTTTTTCCTTTTCTTTTTTTAATGTATGCAAGGTAATGAAAATGCTAAAAAAGAATTCATATTTAACTCAATGTATGCACAAATTTTGCATAACGTATCTTAATGCAAATTAAGTATCTATTCTCAAAATTAATGAACTAAATTGAAATCAACCTAATCATTAAAACTTATAAATATTTGCCAAAATAAACAAATCATAATCACAACCAAACTCATATTAATTCATCTTGATTAACATACTTTAGAAACTATTTTCCAAATTATTCATTATTAAGCTAACTATAATAAAATTGGCAAATTTAACTGCTATGTACCCCCTTATACTTAAGTTGTATATTTTCCTTAATATAGAAACATTTAAGAACAATAAAAAATATAAACAATAAAAAACCTATAAGAACAATAAAAAATAAAGGATGGGGTAAAGATAACTAATACTTTCGGGGTAAAGATAACTAATACTCCCCTGATAGTAAAAGATTTCCAACCTTATCCAATGTCATTAGCATCCGTCCAATGCTAGTGAATTCTACTCTAAAGTAAGGAGTGATGTTGCCTTTATAGCCTGTAGAATTCTATCAAATATCAAGTATAAAATTAGGACCATTGAACTAAAACTATAAAAATAACTAAAATATTAATGAAAATCCTACAAACAACCCTACAAAACAAAAACACCTATATTGTTGGGCTGCCTCCTAACTATTGCTTCTTTATGATTATTGTCGCCAGACTTTTCAGCAACTCCTTCAACCTAGATCTAAACCTTTATGTAATCATAAAAGGGTTTAATTTTTTAGAATGTCTAAAGAAAGTGATAAATTTTAGTAAAAAATGTTAAAGCTCCCCATGCTTAGGTACATGTAATCAAACATGGCATGATGACAAACTAGGATTTTCTATATTCATGTAGTTTATAAACAATTCCTAAAGTAGGGTTTTCTATATTCATGCAATCTATAATCAATGCCTTTATACTCTTTGTCGCCTAACTCATCAGGATTGATTAATGGTTTATCCCTCAGACACTCTTTATGAAGCTAGAATATTATAGTTCACAATGTGGATTTACAATTCTATATGCATTATTATATTGGCTAAAAATATAGAGGGGGCAATTAGCTGAATGACACATTATCACCATGGTGATGTGGGACGTCCATGCATATTAACATTTCATATATGCAATTATCATATAAATATCATACTGTAGAATGTTGCATTTGCCTTTTCATTGGTAAAAAGTCCTTGATTAGGGAAAATTTTAACATAGGAAGACTAAAATAAGAAGGTTGGGATATAAAAGGTTTGATTGAAATTGTAGTGGCTAAAAGTGCAAATTGAACCTCAACATTTACAACAGAATACATAATAGGTCCAAACATTTTGAAGTATTCAAATTGAACCTCAAAATTTTAAAAACATTCAAAACAGACCTTAAGTGGATGAAAAATTTAACGAGTTAACTTTCCAACAGCTAAATGTCAAGTCAATGCTGATGTCGTATTATTTTTTATTTTTAAATAAAAATAAAAAATAAGTCTCCCTATCATATGACAAGTGGAATCCAAATAAAAATAAAAAATAAGTCTCCCTGTCATATGACAAGTGGAATCCATTATTTCAAATATATAAATGTGGGCCTCGTTCTCATGTAATAAGTAGGAGTTATTGTCTAAAATATATAAATAGTGCCCCTCGTTACCACGTGCTCGTGGAACTCATTTTCTATTTTATTTAAAAATTAATTATGCGATATTGAAGTCTACTTTCCATTTAAAAATATAAAAATAATATTATGCCAACAATTAATTGATAAAGAGTTGATCCCATCAAAATTTCCATCAATTTATGATTTGTTTTAATCGTTTTGAAAATGTTAGGGTTCAATTTGTGTAAGTATTAAGGTAAAATGTACTTTTAACCTTTGTTTGGTTGGGCTTATATAAGTAGAGATTTTGTCAATAGAGCTTTTTTGTAGATTTTTTCTGAGAAGAACTTTTCTAAAAAGCCAGTTAACTGTTTGAATATTATTAACAAAGAGCTTTTTTAAAAGAGCTTCATACAGTCTCTGTTTGACAACATAAAAATAAAAAAACACTTTTAATTTTAACCATATTTTATTTTGAAATAAAAATTATTTATGCATATAAATATTATTTAAAGTATATTAAATAATATGCAAAGCACAATATATTAATTATTGTATAATTTTAAACCATATGAAACATAAATAAAAATATGTTTAACTAAATCTTTTATATGGATTATAATATAAGCAAAACTAATATAAAAAATAAATATTAAAACGTATAAAAAATTAAATAATATTATATAAATATCAAAATAAATATCAAGTTTAGTAAATGTGAGGATGATTTTTTTGGTATTGTGGAAATTATGTGTAAAATATAACACCAAAAGGGACTAAAAATAGACTCATTAATTTATCTGAAAAATTTATTCAAAAAAATCATTTGAGAGCCTTTTTTTTTAGAAGCTCCAAATTTGAGCTTTTTAAAAAGCTATATTTTGACTGTAAAAAAATCATATCTATTTAAAAAGTACTTTTTTATTTTACAGTCAAATACCTATTAAAAAAAGGCTTTTATAATAGAGAAAAGTGTTTATTATCCCTATCCAAATAGACACTTAGCTAAATAGTAGTATACTGGTTTGGTAATTATTATTCCAAGATTAAAGAAGACAAGGTACAGGTAAAAATATTTGTCAAGTCAAATTACAATAACAAGGTGGTTAATCATACAAAGGGTGAAAAATACATTCGGAGAAGATTCACTCAATCCGTTCTTGGTTGAAACTAATAAGTTCATACAGATTCATGAAAACCTTTATCAGATCCAAATTTGGCAAATTTAGGCACCGTGGAGACATGGGAACCTCTTTGATGTTAAAGCTTCTTTAAAAATTGACGAATTCAACTTTCATCATCAGTCGTTATCTTTCGTAATTTCGGTGGGCCGTTGAGTTCGCCACTTGTTAAGCCGACAAAGGAAGAAGATAAACGAAGCTGGAAAGCGTCCATCACTGCTGCCAAGTGCCAACTACTTATTGTATTAGTATTTATAACTGTACCTTCACTTCTTCATGCGAAAAAATTGCAAACTACACAATGGATGTGCATCTTCTCGGAGAAACCAGCTCTCATAGGAGGACCAGCGATACAGCCAGTGCCTTTAACCGCCGCTCCGATGCCATCACTCATGGCACTCGTTATCAAAAGGCTGCTGCTCTTGTCGATCTGGTCTCTTCCTTTTTCTTTCACGTCATTTTAACCCTGTTATGGATCACTACATATATTTTGGTGTTCTTGTGTTTTACTTAATGCTATGCGTTGAGCCAAGTGATTGTTTTGATTATATTATTCTTGTTGTCTTGATTAATGGTTGGAAAATGTGCTTTGAAGGCTGAAGATGGTGTCGGTCTGCCCGAACAAATTCTTGATCGACCAGATTTTGAGAGTGTGGCGAAGCTCTATTTCGTCTTTATTCAGTTTGACATTCTTTGGACGCTAAATTACTTTGCGCTGTTAGTCCTTAATTTCTTGGAGAAGCCTTTGTGGTGTTCGAGTCGTGCCTGCAATGATAGGGAGTATTACTATCTTGGGCAGTTGCCTTACCTTGGTGATGCAGAGTCTCTTATTTTTGAGGTAATTACTTCATATTCTTTGTTCGACATTCATTCTTTTGTTAGTTATCTTAATGTACTGAATGATTAGTTGATGTGAATGTTGTTTACTGCTTAGAAGATCATAACTTGAGGAGTGATGGAATGCCCTTCTGAAAAGATTTGAAGTTTAAAATCTTGCTAGACTTGAGTTGGTAAATTTATTTCAGTAAGGAGACATCTGAAGGTCTTATATTTTCTTTCTCAAGTTTCCTGAAAAAGATAGTTGTGCATGCATAAAACTAGTAATATCAAAATCAGCTGTTTAAGGCCATTTCTCCCATCACACAGTTTACCCTCTTCACCCCTTCTCCTCAATCTCTTTCCAGTCTCTTCCCTTTGCTTTTAAGCTTGGTTAAAACACAAGGTTGGTGTTGTATCCTTTTCTTTCTTTCTTTTCTATTTTTCATGTTGATTAAAAGGAACTCTTTCTTTTTCTCTGAAAGAGATACAATGGGACCAGCTCTACTGCCAGTGCTTTTCCTTAACTATGTGATTAATTTTTGGAGTTAGTCCTTGCTAGGGGCTTCGTTGTCTTTTTACCAACTCCATCTAAAACCCACATATCAGAGTAGCATTTAGTTGAAATATAGCACGGTCACTTTTTGGATGATTGCCTACATTTGTCTAGATAATTCTTATTGGAAATAAAATATGCTTGCTTTATTATGCCATGGATTTTGGAATTTTGTCTTTCCAAATTGAACAACACTTGGTGTGCACACCTATGTGCATTTGTCCTTATCCTGACTGCTATATGCAATAATGATAGTATTTAATTAACCTAAAATTCCCAAACAATGCTTGCAATGACACATATACTCTTTGAAGGAATCACTATTTGTGTACATAGTTTTCAAATCACATTTGAGTTTCTTTTCTTGTGCAGGGGGTGACTCTTGTTATACTGGTTGTGCATATTTTCTTTCCAATTTCCTATGAAGGGCTTCATCTCTATTGGAAAAATCCTCTTAATAGACTGAAGGTACTTTAGCTGTGGTTTCCTTTATTGAAACTGTTTTGTGATTGTTATGCTAGGTGTTCTATAAATAATGAATTCTTGCTTGGTTCTTTAAAAAAGTTATTTCTTTTGCATTTTATTTTGTGATCTCTTCATCCTAATGATATTTTGATCTTTGTTTGTTTTGATGACAATGGATAATGGATGGACTTTTCAGGTCATATGCTTATCAATTTTGGTTGCTGATTTACTAGTTTATACACTCTACTTGTCTCCAGTGGCTCTAAATTTCCTACCTGTCAGAATTGCGCCATACATAAGGGTTGTCTTTTTCATAATCAGCATTAGGTACTATCATTAATACATGCATTTTCTTTAATCTATATTCACTTTGTATCCATACCTTACCATCTCTTTGAATATAGATTTATGTAAAGCACTACACATGTTTCTATCGCATTTCATGTGCATGTTGGATTGTTTCAACATAAGTTGTTCACTTTTTTCATCTAACTGTAGCTGAAATTAATGAAGGACAAATTAGTTTTATGGCATTGTAACTTCTTCTTCCTAAGATCTTAATGAAACTTGGTATCAAAAACATGCTTATATTGATCAAAAACATGGCATTACTTCTATTAGCTAACAAGTAATATACAATAGCAAATCTAAATTTCACCCGCTATAAAATTTAGTCTATTAGATTAGGCACTCCTTGGTAGCAGATGTGAGGTACTACAAATGTTAGAGACACTACTTTTTCCTATTTAGTTCTATATTTTTTCTTTTATTTTTTTTTAGAATGAAGTGAAATTAAAAATTAGTGTATTGCTATCATTTTAATCATATATGTGACCTTAAGAATGCTATTTTCATATATGGGATTTTTTTAATAAAGTTTTGATTGCCATACTAGCATATGAGCCCTTTTCATGTTTTTTTCTTTTTCCAGTTCATTCGTTTGGTGTTTCATTGTTGGTACATAGAAGCATGATATATTTTCTTGCTTCTGATGGAAGTAATGGTCAATGAGATGTCATGTTGTCAACAATTTTTGCAATTGTTAGTATCACTGTAGTGCAGTTTGAGATAAAATTTTTGTTCCAAGGGATAATTCCTTGGAACAAAACAAAAGGATGCACAACAATTCCATGTGCATCCTTATTGTGGAAAACAAAAGGTATTTCCTTCAACTATCACAAAAGGGAAGAAATAGTGGCAGATAGGATATTCTATTTTATTTGAGTTTTAAATCCCATTAGTAGTAGGAAACTGTAACATTTAAGAGCAGTCTATATGAGAGAAACATGAATACATAATTTAAATGGATTGACCATAAAGGCTTACATTTGCAGACCCAAAAGACTAAGGACTAGATATTTATTACTAAATTTGTTTACATTTAAACATTAGGTCATTATTAATAAGGAGCAAGGATGCACATGTTAGTTAATAGTAATTCTCTGTTTCTAGAATAGTATCATAATATTGAAGTAAAATGTTTTGACAAGAATTTATGAATTAATATTGTTTAAATTGATCACTTGATAGGAAGTGATTCAATTGCTTTATTATCTCTTTTCTTTTTTGTCTATAATCTAGATATTTATGTTGTCTGATGTTATCATTATTTTTAGACTTCAACTAGTGATGAAATACATTCAATAGATACTTGGAAGCGACAAATTTGCACTTTCACATGTCACAATTATTGAGATTGTGTTTTAACTTGTTTTGGTTATCAAGAAACTTCAAGTTCGTAATATTTCCTCTCCTTTTCTTCGTCAGGGACTTGCAAAGAAGCATACTTATTTTGTTTGGGATGCTTAAAACATACTTCAATGTCTTGGTTCGTTATATCGCTATTCAACTTTATTTGTGTTGCTGATAGTTATAATAATTTATTATTGATTTCTTATGCAGTAGTTTGGTATTATTTTCTAGGATGTTGCACAATTTTTTTTTTTTTATATTCACACTATGTTTTCTTGCTACTTTGAATCACAGGCTTTGTGGCTTTTGTTTCTTCTATTCTCAAGTTGGTTGGCCTATGTCATGTTTGAAGATACCCAACAGGGAAAATTAGTATTCACTTCGTATGGTACGACACTATATCAAATGTTTATCTTATTTACTACGTCAAACAACCCAGATGTTTGGATACCTGCTTACAAGTAAGTTGTACTGGCAAAAATTGTTTATTTTTCTTAGTATTTTGTGGTACATCTTTCTTATTGGTATTATACATATGTTAATATTACATGAATCCATATTTATAAAGAAGAATGATATACATAATAGGTAATATTATGTCATGATATTTGAGATTCTAAAATTCTAGAATTCTAATTTTAATTTTGGTATTTAACACCAACTTTTAGTTACACTACGTGGAAATGTAATAAAAAAACAATAATTTTCCCATTACTAACCACATTCCATAACCTAGGGGGGTGTTTGTTTCCACTTTTATTTTTAGTTTTTAGTTTTTGTTTTCAAATTCAGAAGAAAAAAAATTGTTTATTTGAGTTTTTAGTTTCTGTTTTTTGTTTTGATTTCTTCTAGTTTTCAAAAATTATGAAAACCATAAAAAGTGGTTTTTGTTTCCTGTTTTTGTTTTTTATAATATGATTTACTATCATTTAAATATATATTATTTAATTATTAATAAAATTTTATGAATAATTTAATTCAAGACTATATATTTAATAAATTAAAATTAATTATCAATAAAAATTATGAATAATTTAATTTTATTTAATTTTATAATTAAATTATATGTAATTAAATTTTTATAATTATTAATAAATATAATTAAAATTAAAATATTAAAATAAAATTTGATTTACTAATTAAAATATATTTTTAATTAAAATTTAATTTATAAATTATATATTTTATTAAAATAACATAGTTTTATTAATAATTTGTTAATAAATATTATATGAGAGATTAAATAAATTTATTTAATTAAAAATAATTTATCTTTAAGTTTTATCTAATATGTAATTATTATCGATGATAAAATATAATTACTTTAACATTAACAACCAAACAGGTTTTTATTTTTATTTGAAAGAAAAACAGAAACAAAAAACTGAAAACGAAAGCTGAAAACTAAAAAAAACAGAAGTAGAGCCAAATGACCCTTAGTAATTGTATTTTGTAAATTATAATCTCTACTTTAAGTTGGTTTTGTTAGATCACTGTCTCCGTTCTTTTTAAACAATATCATTTCACCAAATTGTCTTATTCCAAGACTATTTAGTGGCCTCCAACGGCGAGGTGACTGTGGCAGTGACTCGACGAGTACGATTTTCGGAAGAGAGAGAGCGAGATGACGATTGCGAGCGAGGGAAGGCAAGCGTGGTTGGTTTTTGGAAATTTGGGAAGCAGATGAGAAAGAGGAGAGGGAGGATGCCAGAGAAAGGATTGAGACTGACATTTTCGCTTCACTTTCTTCAGTTTTCTTCTTCCTACGGCAACATATTAGATTGGTGGGTGTTGTCTTCCTTTGTGGTGCCGGGTGGCGTGGGGTTTGTGGGTTCATCCCTCTAACGTTCCCCGATAAGCCCGATGGTTTTGATTGCATGGGTATGAACTGAAACCAAAGATATGAACTAAAACCAAAGATTCAAACTTTCCATCACGTATGTCGTTTGTAAGCTCCTAGTGGTTTTACTTTTTCTCTCTTCTGGTTCTTTGTGTTTGTTTTCCTAATATGGATCAAGAGCTCGCTACTTTGTCTTTGGTCGATGAGGAGGAGGATGAGTGGCAGCATGGTGCTGGTGAGGGTGTCAGGGCTAGGAGTGTAGCACCCCACTCTCGCAAGACACGTACCCGATATCCCAGGTGATATCCAAGTATGTACCTCGTAAGGGTGGCATGCTAGAGCAATCATCAGTAAAAATTCATTACAAAATCTTTATTTCTTTAAAACAATGTACACATATGTGGAAGTCATTAATCAAATCGGGCCCACTTTATTTAAAAACATTTCCATTCACAAGTGTTACAATTATAACAAACATCAGTATTCAACAGTCACTTGGGCCCATTTCAGATACAAAACATTGAAACCATAAATTCATTTCATTACTAAATTAATCACATACACTTAATATGATTCTTGCGAAATATAATACAAAAATACATTCATTGAAGACATATACAGGTGCAAACTGATCCCGAACCTGAAAAGACAAGTTATAATTTTTATGAGTTTTACGAACTCTGGGTGAATCATTATTGATGATTTCACCGGATTCATAAACACAAATCACATATTTAGCAATTATTCATGCAAAACATGCATATTCCACAAACTGACACTGTCATGACACGTCATTTAATTATAGCGAATCAGAACATATATAAACAAATACAGATGCACATGAGACTCTATATTCGTTATTATTGTTGTGATCGAGTGCCTATCACATATACAATTATTGGCCCATTGGGCCCAGTCAGAAACATATATCACGAAGCATAGCTCTACGTGCAGAATCATATACCACGGAGCAAAGCTTTACATGCAAGCGCTTGATACTGGCTACTTCGGTCACAATTGCTTTATGTGAGCATGCATTTTATGAAACGCATTAATTCAGAAGTTACCATATATCACAATCATTTATAAAGCACAACTGGAATTTCATAATCATTTATTAGCTAGACTGGGGTCCAATCCAAGCTTCACTTGGAAAGGTATTTTCCAAGCGTGCGATGTGGTGAAGCATGGCTTTCATTGGTCTGTTGGGAATGGGAGAGACATTCAGGTGCTAGATGAACCTTGGCTTCCTAGGGAGAATGGGAATTTCGGTGTTATAGGGGATGATGCCACGTTAGGTAACTTGATGGTGAAGGACTTGTTTCTTCCAAATGAGAGGGGATGGAATCTGAATATGTTGCTACAATTATTTTCACCTGAGGATATTCGCACCATCCTGATCATTCCGGTGGGGAGGAGACAACATGATGATTGTCGTATTTGGCATTATTCTCGTGATGATTATTATACAGCAAAGTCAGGTTATCAGTTGAGTTTGAATTATGCGAGCAGGATGCATGGGAGAGTGGAAGGTAATTTTTGGGGGAAGTTATGAAAACTGACCATGCCTCCTAAGCTTAAAAACTTTATGTGGAGAGCTTTGAGAGGCATTTTACTCATGTGTTGCAACTTGGTACAGAGATATATGAACATTAGCGTGGGCTGTGTCCATTGCGGGGATGCGGAGGATGTTGACCATGCTCTATTGTTTTGTGAGGGAGCTCGGGCAGTGTGGTCTCGTTAGGGGGGTGGCAGTTTGGTGCATATGGGGGTGAGTTTTAACCAGTGGTTTGCGGAAGTGTGTGTGAGGGAGCCGGCGGTACGGGTGGTTCAGTGGTGCTCACTCGCTTCGACATTATGGCAGGCATGTAATGATCGAATTTGGGCGGCCAAAAGGTACTCCTCTTTTGCTTTGTATCGCATGGCATTAGGCTATATTAATGATTGGCAACAAGCCAACATGAATCGACCTATGCACATCTGTACGGTAAAGGGGAATGGGATAGTGGGGGGCTAAGAGATGAGGCACGGCTTGATTAGTTGTGCTTTGTTGATGGTGCAATTTTTGTGGAGAGATGTCTATATGGCTATGGGGTTGTCTGTCAAGATGGGGAAGGAAATTTCGTGAGAGCAATATCTAGTCATTTTGTTGGGTGTTATAGTTTAGATGTAGCTGAAGCTGTGGCGTTCATCGGCAAGCCAATTTTGAGGCTCATAACTTAACAATTTATATGCTAGCCGTTGTAGTTGGGAATGCTATTGAAATTGGTTTTGTTTCAAAAAAAAGAAGACTATTGTAATTGTGACCCGTGCTAGTCTCACTTCTGATTAAGTTCTTTCATTGTCATTGACATCAATCAATCCCACTTTTCATCATCACTAAATTCTTTATAATTATATGCTTCAAACATAATATAAATCAAATTTCAAATATTAACCTACAAACTCCTTTCATCTTCTTTTCTTAGTTGCTAATTACTGTGAAATTAAATTTATGGTGAAGGACACATAGCTACATAACCGAATAGAAGCGAAATCTAATCACAACATGCATTCAGTCTCATACAAAATACAATGGAAAACAAAAACAATTAGAAAGGTGTTCATTTTCTTACTAAAAGATGAACTCAAAGTTCCTCATCTATGGATCTACCAGACATGATATTGTCTTTAATCTGCTCAGACTTGTGTTTGACAGCATCCAATGCCTCTACAACTTTCTGTTTAGTGGTATCATAACCTTCTCCCTACCTCACCTCATCTCTTCCTTTGTTTCTTCTTCCCTTTTCTTCTCACTTTCTTTCCCTTCAACTTTCTCGCCACCCTTCTCCTTGGCTTTGTCAACTTCCTTTGCCTCCTCTACCCTGCGTTCTGCTCTTTCCTTTGTCTCTTGTGCCTTCTCTTTCGCCACTCCTGTTGTTTCACCTACCTTTTTCTTCGCAGCGTCTACCATTTTGCTTGCTTCCTATTTTGCTGCATTCGTCAAGTCCCTAGCTTTCTCGCTTGCTGCATTCTTAGTCTCCTTGGACTTCTCTGCACCGTACTCTGCAGCTTCTGCATTCAAACGCAAATATTTATCTATTAATTTCTAGACACAGGCATCTGTAGATGAATCCATATATATGAAATAACCAGAAGCTTTGTCTATGGCGTTTTTAGCAGTTTGAGAGGCATCGTTAGACGCTGTTTTAGTAGCCTCCTTGGGTTTGCCTGGCTTGCGTCCAATGGTCCTAGAGATATTCTCCTTGGCCCATTTTGTTAGAAAGACCTAACTAACCCCTAAAAGCTAGCTCAAGAGGGGGAGGTTTGCACACTATTATAAATTATTGAATACCCTCATAGTTGTCCGATGTGGGATTCTTGACACACCACCTTAATCCAGAGCATGACTGGCTCTGATACCATGTTAGAAAGGCCTAACTCATCCCCAAAAGTTAGCTCA
>JANVCL010000009.1:2721482-2735960 GCA_026546855.1 Erythroxylum incrassatum
CGAGCGTGTGGTTATATTCGACAGTTTGTCGATGATAATGTGTACAATCACATTTGTAACAAGACTCATGCAAGAACAGTGTGAAATAAGCTGGAGCAGTTGTATGCTTCAAAAACCAGCAACAACAAATTATTTTATCTGACAAAATTAATACAGGTAAACTACCAGGAGGGTACTTCTGTGGTTGATTATTTAATCAATATAGAATGAATGGTTAAGCAGTTAACAAAGATGGGCATAAATTTTGATGACGAGGTGATTGCTCTAATGGTGCTAGCTTCATTACCAAAGTCTTAGGAGACTTTGAAGGTGTCTTTGACAAATACTGCATCAAATGGCGTATTAAATATGGAGTCTATTAAAAGCAGTATACTAAAAGAAGAGATGAAACGAAAATCACAGCATGCAGCCTCTTCATCACATTCAGATGTTTTGCTTACATAAAATAGAGGAAGGAGTCAATCCAAAGGTCCAAAGTCCAGAGACAAGAGCAGAGGAAAGTCAAACAGATATGCAAATGTAAAATGTCATTACTGCAAGAAGAAAGGCCATATCATGAAATTTTGCCGAAAGTTAAAAAAGGAAAAAGGCACAGATGTGAAGACAGAAGAAAGCAGTGATGATAAACAAAGTAACATTGTTGATGTATTCAACCTTGTTATTGATACAGAGATAGTCAGTCTAGTGTCGCAAGATACAAGTTGAATAGTTGACAGTGGAGCTACTGTTCATGGTACATCTTACAGACAATTTTTCTCATCTTATACACCTGGGAATTATGGCGTTGTTAAGATGGCAAATAGAAATCTGTCAAATGTTGTTGGCAAAGGAGGTGTTTCTTTAGAGACAACGAATGGTTCAAGACTGTTGCTGAAAGATGTCAGGTACATTCTTGATATGCGTCTGAATTTGATTTTTGTAAACAGGCTAGATGATGAAGGTTTTTGAAATATTTTTAAAATCAGAAAATGGAAGCTTACTAAGGGCTCCTTAGTAGTGGCCAGAGGTCAGAAGCATTCAAGACTGTATATGATGCAAGCAAAGCTCTCCAATGATGTTGTCAATACAGTGGAGAATGATAATAGAGTTGATTTGTAGCATAAAAGACTAGGCCACATTGGTGAGAAAGGGATGACTCAACTTATAAAAAGGAATATGCTATCTGGTCTAAATCAGATACACCAGAAGAAATGTGCAGATTGTCTAGCAGGGAAACAAAACAGGGTTTCTTTCCAGAGTTCTCCTCCATCCAGAATGAAGAATGTTCTAGATCTGATTCACTCAGATTTGTGCGGACCATTGCCAAAGTCACTAGGTAATGCACAGTACTTTGTGACTTTTATTGATGATCATTCCAGGAAAACGTGGGCTTATACTCTGAAGACTAAAGATCAAGTGCTAGATGTGTTCTAACAATTTCACGCCTCAGTTGAGAGAAAAACTGGGAAGAAGCTGAAATGCATTCGGACAAACAATGGTAGAGAGTACATCAGATTATTTGATGCTTACTGTAAAGAGCATGGTATTTGACATCAAATGACTCCACCAAAAACACAGCAATTGAATGGCGTAGCTGAGAGGATGAACAGGACTTTGATGGAAAGAGTCAGATGTCTGCCTTCACATTCAAAGTTGCCTAAGGCATTTTGGGGTGATGCTTTACTTGCAACTCTGTATGCATTAAATCATTCACCATTTGTTCCTCTCCAATATAAAGTTCCAGAAAAGGTGTGGTCAGGAAAGGATGTTTCCTATGATCATTTGTGGGTCTTTGGTTGCAAAGTTTTTGTCCATATTCCTAAAGATGAAAGGAAAAACCTTGATGTCAAGACACGATAGTGTGTATTCATTGGCTATGGTCAAGATCAATTTGGTTATAGATTTTATGATCCGGTTTAGAAAAGACATATCAGGAGTCGTGATGCTATGTTTATTGAAGATATCAACAAGGTAGAGAAGGAAGTTCCAAGCTCTGATGAAGACTCAACAAGCTTCCGATTGAATCTTCCAACAATGATGCCTAGACAAGTTGGAGATAAAGTGCAAAATGATCAGTTAGAAGCTGATGATGTAGATGCCCCCAATGAAGTTGAACCAGAGGATGATGATGGTGTTCACATTCAACCACCAGCACCTGAAGATTCTCTAGTCCCATTACGAAGATCTAGTAGAAATAGACAACCATATACTAGATATCCAGTTGATCAGTATGTAATGCTAACTGACGGGGGAGAACTAGAAAGCTTTGATGAAGCCATGAATGATGAACACAAGAAGAAATGGAAAGAAGCCATGCAAGACTAGATGAAATCCTTGCATGAAAATAAAATATTCAAGCTGGTGAAGTTGCCAAAAAGCAAAAGAGCATTAAAGAATAAATGGGTGTTCAGAATCAAGTATGAAGAACACAACGGCAATCCTCGATTTAAAGCAAGATCAGTGGTCAAAGGATTTAGCCAAAAGAAGGGTATTAACTTTGACGAGATATTTTCACCAGTGGTGAAAATAAGGCTAGGGCTAGCTGCAAATTTTAATCTGGAACTTGAACAAATGGATGTCAAAACTGCCTTCCTACATGGGGATTTAAAAAAAGAGATATACATAGAGCAGCCAGAGGGTTTTGTAAAAAAGGGGAAAGAAGACTATGCTTGTACACTAAAGAAGAGTCTATATTGTCTAAAACAGACAAAAGATAGTGGTATAAGAAGTTCAAGTCTGTTATAGGGAAGCCAGGCTACAAGAAGACTACTTTAGATCACTTTGTATTTGTGAAAAAATTCTCTGATGATGATTTCATTATTTTAATGCTCTATGTGGATGATATGTTGATTGTTGGTAAGAATGTTTCTAGAATCAATAATCTGAAGAAACAACTGGATAAGTTTATTTCCATGAAAGACTTAGGATCAACAAAGCAGATTCTTAGCATGTAGATTATCAGAGACAGAAGTGCCAAGACACTATGGTTGTCACAAGAGAAGTACATTGATAAAGTACTTCGGAGATTCAAACTGGACAAAGCTAAAGCTGTTAGTTTTCCTCTTACTAATCACTTTAAATTGAGTTCTAGAGAGTGCCCTTCTACAGATGAAGAGAAGGAAGAAATGTCCAGAATTTCATATGTTTCAGCAGTTGGAAGTTTGATGTATGCCATGGTTTGTACACGGCCAGATATTGCTCACGCAGTTGGAGTTGTGAGTCGTTTCCTTTCTAATCCTGGAAAGGAACATTGGGTTGCAGTCAAGTGGATTCTCAGGTATCTTCGAGGGTCATCCAAAATATGCTTATGTTTTGGAAGAGCAGAACCTATGTTAGCTAGTTACACAGATGCAGATATAGCTAGAGATATTGACTGAAGAAAGTGTACATCAGGTTACTTGATTACCTTTGCAGGGGGAGCTGTGGCATGGCAGTCAAAGTTACATAAGTGTGTTGTACTTTCTACAACTGAAGCGGAGTTTATTGCAGCAACGGAAGCCTGTAAGGAGTTGCTATGGATGATGAAGTTCTTTAATAAACTTGGTATCAAGCAAGAATAGTATCAGCTATTTTGTGACAGTCAGAGCGCTATTCACCTTGGTAAGAATGCCACTTTTCACTCACGATTAAAACACAATGATGTGAGATATCATTGGATCAAAGATATGATGGAGACGAAATAATTATAGTTAGAAAAGATCCATACTGATAAAAATGGATCAGACATATTAATCAAGATTCTACCAAAAGGTAAGTTCAATTATTATCGATCAATAGCAGGCTTAATATAGCCCTCCATGTAATCGAAAGGGGGAGATTTGTTGGATATAGGTCTCTCTCACATGGAGGGACTCCATGTCTACAATTGCGGCACTGAAATCTGTGCTGCATGCTGCTTTTGTTGAATAAATGAAAGGAGACAGCTGCACTCACACGATGGAGTGCCTATATAATGCACTCCTTGCTTCAAAAAAATATACAACAAAATATAGAGAGGGAAACCAAAGCATTGTTTTGCTCTGAAGTTAGGAAATATATTCCTCAAGGGTTGGTAAGTGACAAAATAGTGAGATTAGTATTTTTAGGTTGGCACCTTATGAGTCACTATTTTGGTTTTATCTTTGTATACCTACTATTTGTAATAATAGAAGAATTATTTTAAGTTTTGTTCGTGGACGTAGCCCAAAGTTAAAGGTGAACCACGTTAAATATTTTGTGTCCATTTTGCTCATTTTAATTTTCCTTTTTACAAAAATACACCCGCTGCGGCCAACATAAATAAAATTTAAAATTTTTTATTAAAATAAAATAATTTGTTAATAAATATTATATAAGAGATTAAATAAGTTTATTTAATTAAAAATAATTTATCTTTAAGTTTTATCTAATATATAATTATTATCAGTGATAAAAATATAACTACATTTACATTAATAACCAAACAGGTTTTTGTTTTTATTTAAAAGAAAAACAAAAACAAAAAACTGAAAACGAAAACTAAAACTACAACAACAAAAAAAAGAAGTAGAACCAAACAATTAATTGTCTTTTTTTCATTTTTAATTCTAAAGGTAAAGGTGACAATGCTAACTTGTTTATTTGATTTTTTGATATCAAATAAGCACGGATGCTTATATTGAATTTGTTCACCAGTTATTATCTCTGAACTTTGTACTTTATTTTTGGTTATTAACTTCTTCCCATATTAATAGTTTGTGGAGTTATCATATAATATGAAACTTGGAATTTGTTGATTTCTTAGGGGAAAAAATACAGTTCATATTCAAAATTTGACAGAAATATATGCTTCATTTTATAGATTGCTGAATTTAGTACTGGATTTAATTGACTCTGTTTGTAAGATTAATGTTTCACCCTTTTGGCTATGGGTTAGGTTTTTGATAGTTCATTCTTTGAAATGAATTCTGTAAGCCAGTGGAATTATTCTTGTACTCATTTTGTAATTATGTGTTCTAATATATGAAACTAAAGCTTTATTAGATTTTTGTCTTCTCAAGAGATTGTTAAATTGAACAGTCAAATGAAACAAGGCCATTACAAAGATTCGAGTGAACTTAGTAACAAATTTTGAAATTGTCTCGTAAAACAACTATAATTGCAATATGTAGTTATATTTTTCCCTTTTTTTTTATAAGAGTATTGAGATAGTACATATCTGGTTTTGTTAGTTGAATAAAGGTTTATTTATTTTTAACCAAAATTTTGAATGAAACGAATTCTTTTTGGTGATAGATTTGGTCGAATAAATCCCTATATCCATCTTTTCTAAATTCTTATGCAGGGCTTCAAGATGGTATTGCCTATTTTTTGTTCTTTACGTGCTTCTGGGCGTTTACTTTGTCACTAACTTGATCCTTGCTGTCGTCTACGACAGCTTCAAAAGTCAGGTAAAATTAAGAGCAATAGGCATATTCCTTACTACTGTTATGATGACGTTTTCTTGTTCTCAACTCTTTTCTGCCCTCTCTGTCTATTTTGTCAACTAAAAAATACATGTAAATATACATGCTTGGCTATCTGTTATGACGATGTTTTCTTGTTCTCAACTCTTTTCTGCCCTTTCTGTCTATTTTGTCAACTAAACAATACATACAAATATACATGCTTGGCTATCTTCTTTTGTTGTAGCTGGCAAAACAAGTGTCACAAATGGATTGCATGAGGAGAAGGATGTTGACAAAAGCCTTCAGTCTAATTGATAAGCAGGTAAGCTTGATATCACTTGGTTGGTTGGACATCTCTTACCATCCTTTTCAATTGGCTGTCTGCTTAATTCTTGTTATCATTTCAGTCAACCTTTATGGGCTCTTCATCTATTGTTGAGAATTATGGAGATCCTCCAAAATTTACTGTTATTATGTTGTGCACAGAGGAAAATTATATTATTCTGTAGTGGAATATTAGTTAAACCTCTTATACCAAAAGCCAATTTGGATATCTTATTTTGTGAAAAAAGTATTAGCTTATGTTGCCCCTCCATTTAAAGCCTAGTTCATAATAGACATTTTACTGTCTCCTCTCTATAATTAGCAGTATCCAAGTGTCTAAAGAGAGTAGCATGAGTGCAACTGCAAAGTTGGAGTTACACTTTCGTTTAACTTATTTGGAGGAATAGTCTCACGTGGAACATCCATCAAGGGATCGAGAACATTTTAGTTTCTGAAGTGGATGATGGAATTACTTGATTGCCTTGAAATGTACCTTATGCGCTTATAAGAACTCTTCTTCTTGCGATAGTTTTGCAACTGTTCTCCAAGTAGGCAGAAAACTTGGTTATAAGCTGCAACAAAATTACTTTCTTTACTTTGAACTTCAGTACTTCATTAATATACACATCTAGAGGAAGGCCGTTGTTTATTTATCTGGTAAGATAAGCTTCTCAAATAATACCTGCACCCTAACAGAATTTATTTATAATTTTTCTTGGATCCACAAACAGATGCAGAGTCATTAGTTTAGCTTGCATATGCATGTGTTGGATATTTGTCGTGATGTATTCCTTATGTATTCAGTGTTTTAAGGGATAACATTATTTTCTGCTCTCATCAGTTTTCAAAATTTTTCATGGAGTGTAGCACTGCCTCTTATGTTAATTGCTCGACCTTTAATTGTGTCTATTGTTGTTAATTCTCAACAGAATATGGGATTTCTTAATAAAGTGCAATGCATTCGACTGTTTGAAGAACTGAATAACTACAGGTATTAATGGTACAACTATCTTATGACACTTTCAGAACATTCTCTTTCATTCAGTGCATGATCTCCTTGAGTTGATTCTATTGATGGATAGAGAACTAATAATATGAATATGCGACAGTAAGTATTATTAAAAGCCAAAGTATTTTAATGATAATGATGGAGGATACTTCCTATGTTGTTTAAAACTATTATCTTTAACGTATATGCTTTCACCCAAAATGTGAAATCTTATTTGTAAGTTGGAGAATCAAGGATACTTGAAATGTGATATGTTTGGGATTTTTTTGGTCCAATTTAGAGGAAAAGATAATTCAGGCTTTTAGTAAAAAAGGACATGCTTAACAGATGCATGGAGTTTGGACTACTGCATTGAAAATTCATAGCTATATGAGCTTGATTCGATGTTTAAAGTAGATGTATGCCATGTTCCCGTTGCTTTGAAAGGTTTTTTGCATGATTTGAACCTTTTTGTTCACGAAGTTTACTTATGTAATATTTTGGGAAAAGCTGTAACAACACTATGTTAGGCTGATAATGTGTATATATAATTAGGAGTTACAATTATAATAGGAAAGTGTATCTGTGAGTAAATCATGGGATAAATATTTAGTTATCCCATGATTTACTCTTATCACGTTGTCACATCCTTAACACCCCCCTCAAGATGGAGCATAGATATTAATCATACCCAGCTTGTTGCATTTATAATCAACCCGATTCCCCACTAATGATTTGGTACAGATATCTGCTAATTGCTCTCCAATACATACGTGACTTAATGAAATCAAATTTTATTGAACTTTTTTCCTGGTAAAATGGCAATCAACTTCGATGTGCTTGGTTCACTCATGAAAAACAGGATTCTTAGCAATGTGAAGAGTGGCTTGACACTATAGCTCCATTGGACTTTTGTAAACGATGCCTATCTCATCACGTAATTGTCTTAGCCACGTCAACTCACATGTTGTTTATGACATAGCCCTGTATTCCGATTCAGTGCTTGATCTAGCTACCACTGTTTGTTTCTTACTCTTCCATTCCAAGAGATCAAATTCCCTCCCATAAACACACAATAAGCTGAAGTGGATCGTCTATCACCGAAGACCGTGCCCAATCTGCATCTGAAAATGCTTCTATCTTTCTATGATTATGATTTGAATAGAGTATACCTTTTCCAGGAGCTCATTTTAGATATGTCAAGATATTCATTAGTGCATCCCAATGAGATGTGCGTGGTGTACTTATGAATTGGCTTACTATATTCACACAATAGGCTATATTTGTTCGGGCCATAGTGAGATAATTAATTTTTCCCACTAATTGTTGTTATCGCTCAGTGTCCTCAAGCAATTCTCCATCTTCTACACTAGGATCCAATGTTTGTCTTAATAGGCCAAATAACCTTTTGTCATCTCTAATCCACTATGATTTAGTGTGTTCATCTTGTGCAGAAACGTCAGTCATGAGATGGTCTTCCTTCATCACCCCCACATAAATGCCTCTACAGATTTACGCCACTTAAGATAATTGTTGGCGCATTCTAGTTTCCAATCACAAATTTTGGTTGGAGTAGGGATTAATTCTGCCACTGCCTTACCCCGAAAGAGCTCCATCATTGCCCTTTTAATTTCATCCATATTAACTTTCTCAACGTTACTTTTGGTCTTCTCTGGATCACTAGTTACCATATTTGGTGGAATGTTGACTCAACTCTCCAACGTGTCCCTGTCGACCACCTTTGGCTGTTCAGTCGCTGGCGTCGACCCCCCTTAGGCTACGTGATGACCTCTAGCTGTTCACATGCTGGAGTCGACCCCCTTAGGTTGCACCAATCTGGTGCCAAAAATAGTGCAGCAGCTGCCGCTACACAGTGATGCGACGTCACCAGTCGCACATTACCATATTCTTAGCCCACGTTGGGGCTTAAATTACCCAAATTGAGAGACTTGAAAGAACCAACCAGCCCTTAACTAGAGGTATCGATCCTATCTGAGTTGAATTGGAAAGAAATTTTTGGGTTTCGGTTGAATTTGGGAGTTAGGGTTTTGGGATAGAAGGGATTTTGAGAACCATGGGAGTTAGGGTTTTGCGACAGAAATTGGAATTAGGGATTTTGAGAATCAGGCTCTGATACCATGTTGACGAAGTTAACAAGTAATATTTTGGGAAATGGCGTAAACACACTATGTTAGACTGATAATGTGTATATATAATTAGGAGTTACAATTATAATAGGAAAGTGTATCTGTGAGTAAATCATGGGATAACTTCTTATCACATTATCACATCCTTTTAACACTTTCTATTGCATTATGATTCACCATTTGTGATGTCTTTTTCTTTGTTAAAATAATATTATATTGTTGTTTAAGAAAAAAATTGTCAACATTACATTTTGCAAGGTCGGATGGCATAATTTTTTATTTGTGACGTGGTTTTGTAGTTGGAATGGAAAATTGATTCTAACAGTTATAAAGAATACTGATATGCTAATGCTGCCAATTTACACTTGATAAATTTATTGATAAAGGTACTTGTACTTTTGTTCAACCATTGTCATGCCTTTTATTTTATTTATATGAACTTAGTTTCTTATTTTATACATTATTTGATTACCTTAATTTGGCAATTCAAGCATGGAATTTCTTTTTCTTTCATTGTCAGGATTCTTGACTTTAATTTTTCTTGATGCGCATATTTGTGATAGAATAATCCTACCTTTCATGATCTGGCAGGACTTTGCCAAAAATCCCCAGGGAAGAATTTGAATTGATATTTGATGAGCTGGATGATAGTCGTGATTTTAAGGTTAGTTTTGGGAATAAACTGTTTTATTTTATTTCGGCAAAAATGAAATAATTACAGACAGGGAAATGAAAGTCTGTACATTCTACATTCTCAACTATGTACAAGAATTGCTATAAACGTTAAGTTTATGGTGCTTGGTGGAGTCTATTAAAATACTGCTTTTTAAAATATATTGTTCCTAGAATTGCAAACTTATAAGTAGTGCAAAATCTTGTTGTAGATAAGCTGGAATTAATATGGACTATCATGTAAAAGGAATAGGAGTAGTGCAAAATTGCATGTTGGAACTCATCAGCTAAGTCTCATACAAGGAATAGGGGACAATTATTTATTAGCTCTTTAATATGGATTATCACGTGCATAAAAGGAAGTTCTATAGCGATACTAGTGTTGCTTTTGTACTAGAATGTTGGAGGGACCTTTATGCAAAAGAGCATAGTTTATAAAAGAAATAAAAAGAGAGAAAATGAATCAATTACAAGTTCCAATTTGGTGGGATGAAGAGTGGGAGTTGTGGTGACAACAAAGACAACAAGGGCTAAATTAGTTTATGCTAGGTTTTCCTTATTAGATAGGAAGTAGTAAGCTATTTATATTATCTTAGTTGAGATATGTTATCATAAATGTTTAGGATGTAAGCTTATTTAATATAGGATACTTATTAGAGTATGATTCAAATTTGTTTTGGATATTTAGATATTAATCCTTTACTGATAAAATAAGGATTCTAAGAACTTTATTTATATATATGCGTGTGTGTGTGTACTCAACCTTCCAATATAATAAGATCCTGAATTTTTTTCTATGAACTTGAGTTTTCAATTAGAAGGTGTGATGTTTTCTTCTAAAAGTGATTCTTAGACCCTAGGTTCCTAGCTCCCTACCTTTCTTTACTTGTTTATTTCACTAAATTTCAGTGCTTTTAACTTGAATTTCCAGCTGTATCAAACCCTAAAATTGTAACCTAAATTGCAATCAATTAAACCCTAAAATCCAACAGTATCCAAATTTGGAATTCCAGTATCCCAAGCTGAAATCCAGAGCTAAAATCTGAATCAATAGAACATATTCCTATTTTTTGGTGAATTTTAGCTACTAGTTGATATTTTTCCATTTGTCCTAAATCAATTTGGTATTAGAGATTTGGTTCACAATGGCAACAAATAGTGAAGGATGTATAGAAGATTATTCAACAACGTAGAGCGAGATGAAATACTGTTGAATATTTTTATAAAAAAAAGGGTAACAATGATCCCTGAAAAGGTATTAAAAAACCAATTGACATGTAACAACTCTCATAAGAAAGCATGTTCGACATTTTTTGGAGAGGTTAATCTTGAACTTCATTCCCTAGAAGTCAAACTCCAACAAGAAATAATTTTGCAAACCAACTACTTGATGTTGAATATGATGAAGGTGCTAATAAGCAAGACAAAGGAGCTGATATCAATCAATAGCACACAGCGATTGGGCAAGTATATGAAAGAAAATTATATTATGATTTTGATTCCTCAAATCTAATATACACTGCCTTAGATAAAGTGTTTGTTCTGGGTGGTGAAACTATTAACATCTCGTCACTAGGGTTAATTGAGGCTAGTTAAGTGTCTTCAATTCCCTTGTGTCTCAACTTAGTTTCTTAACCAAGTTCTCAGCAAAATTTTGTTGAACAGGTTGTGTACACTTAGAAATTCTATCAAACACCTGATCTGCACTTCAAGATGACATTCTATTCTAGTAAACGTATGCACCGAAATGGTTTTTCAGGACATTTTCCTCCATTGCAGATTGCCCATGTTAGCAAGAGGAATAACTGTTAATCTGTCAAGTAGTATGAAGAGACAATGGGGATTGGAGTAATACTGGTTTATGTGGTCTCAAAAGTACCCCTTAGATAACAAGATGTAGACGATTACTAGGAACCACTACTCATTGTAATCTAGACTCTTTGGATTATCCTTAACCTTTTGTATTCTAGCAGTAATTATCTCTAATCAACGAAATCTTTAATTTAAAAAAATATATATACTATCGGACTTGCATCATGGTGATAATCTTACCAAAAAAAAAAGCAATAGATACATCATCCAGTCAACCCACAGGTATGTTAATGTATAATCTGAAAACTTACCCAAACTTCTACATTTTCAAAAACATGCTTTAGGATTGAAATCATTAGACTTTTCATTTACTAAATCACCATCAATATGTCTAATCTTGAGAATTCATTATGACAAACAAATCTTTAATCGTTGACTCACGGCTCTCAGATAAATAAGAATATGAAACTTCCTAATGATGGTCCAATAAACCCAGACAATCTTTCAAAAGGCAGGCCAACTATTCAACATCTTTTGCATAACTAGCTGGTCTCAAGCCTCAACTCAGAAAGTAAAAGCCCTAGACTTACAATTTAGTGATTCAAGGGCCTTTAATCCTTAATTTTAATATGCTTGACCATCTAATAGGAGGTTGTGATTTCAACTGGTTGCAGTGGATCTTGTTATGATATAAACATTTATATATGATATTGTATCAAGCACCAATGATAAGGACCTCTTAAATCTTCACAATCTGATTAAATACCAAACGAAGTAAAAATCTTCGCAAATATATTTGACAAACTGAAAAAATAAATTAAGGGAATAATACAAAATGGAGAATAAAAACTCATTTGAAATGTATGACAAGATAAAGAAAGGTTTATATTAAACAGCCATCCAGCTAACAAGGAATGATAAAGCTGTACCTTATTTCCCATTACAAAGTTCAATGAGCCAATGCCACGTCTTGTATCTGCATCATCCAAGACATCGTCATGTAAAAGACTTGCCACCTGACATGGAGACAAATGAATTCTTTCCTTAGTGCAGAAGCATTTAGAAAATAATGTAAGTTCAGAATAAAGGAGATTATAGTAAAAGAAATTGTGATTGATAATGAGACTAACATGGATCATTTCAGTAATCTCAGCTATACGTTGCTGTCTTGTACGAAGTTCCGTCGTCAAATTCTTTCCCAAACTGTTGGTTTCTGGTTCAGGAGTGTTAATATTTAAAGATGTTGCCATCAACAATAAAACCTGCATAAGAAATTTCCTTATTATTTATTCACAAAAAGATAAGAGGTTGAGATCCAAATATAAATCTGTGACAAACATTAGATCATAAAACATCAGCAACATTGGGTAAACTAATGATTCTAGTACAGGCAAATACAAAAATGATAATCAGGCATAAAAAGAGTATACACTGAAAGACACATGGGTCGTGATACTTATAAAATAAGCAACGTTAAGGATGTTGTTAACATGATATCCAATTTCCTGTAAAAATGCTCATGTTTGATGCATAGATGTAGAAAAAAGGAAGAACACATAGTTCTAGTGCCAGGCATCATGACTAGTGGAAAGATGGTTCGCAGAAAACAAACATATTGCTCATAATTGAAAAACAGATTGGTGAAGCCCACGAGATGTTAAGAATCAAAAATCAGCAAAAATCAACTATAAGAAGCAAAGATTTTGTAATCACCGTGGGGCGGAACCTCTTTCCCTCTACTCCCATCTTGAAGAAGTACTCAGCAGCAGAGGCAAGCTTAGGAACCTAAGTGAAATTGAGTCCAACTTTCAATATCAGCATATCTATATGACCACATATCTATTTCTAAAACTTGATCCCTATCTTGCAATTACATAATTCACACAGAGGACTCTAAAAGTGCAATACGTACCTCAGCAATTACCATTGCCCGCAATCTATTAGCAAGAAGGGATAACTCATCAGCAACAAGTGAAAATGGGTCAAGTTGTTCCTACGAAACAATCAAACAAAAGTCCCCATGTCAATCAAAGATAAAGCATAATTTGGCATCTTTAAAAAGTAGCCGAACACCACCTTAGTTACATGTGGGGGATCAGATGCAATATAAACATCATTAGTTTAACAAAACAATGCAAAGCATACATGACATGACATTTTAAAAGTGCTTTGGTATCAACTAGATCCTCAATTTGTGGATTCAACTTTCAGATTGCACGAAAGGAGCTTCTCTTTTCAATATCTCGAGTCTTAGAGTCCATGTAGGCATGGAATTAGGGTGGGAAAAGGGAGATAGGAAGATGGATGAGAAGATTACAAGTTATAGTAATAAGTCTTAACTTAATCTGACAAAGAATTTTATATATTATAAATTAGTGTCACTATTCATCCACTAAGAAACTTTCAACCACATTGAAAATCTAAATTTCTTTTTCTCAAAAACTTCTTACAAATGAGATCAGAGAGAAATATGAAGGAGAAAGAAAAATAGAAGAAAATGATAAAGTATACCTCAACTAAGGAGCTACTCTGGTGATGAATCTGATGTTTAAAGCCATCAAAGGCAGGTAAACTCCATGAATAAGTTTCTCTGAAACTTGAAGCCTACTAATCAACAGAAATAATGACCAAAAAAAAATTAAACAGTCACTACCCACGTACAAAAACAATTGCTTGACTTTCAAATGATACAAGAGATAGAAGGTGAAGCAATAAATTGTCATCACTTTTACCTTTTGATTGAAGTCTCCAATACAGCGGGAATCGTCACCAAATCCGTCGGCCTGTGGAGAAAGCAGCCACCGATAACCAGAAACGCCACCGCCGCCGCCTCTAGCAAATCTCAAAGCCCTCGAAATCCCACGACAAACTAACATCTTCCTCCTGCCTTTCTTTTGTTCTTCTTTCTTGTGTTTGCTATGTGTTGCTTTTCGAAAGAAAGGGAAGCTACGGAGGAAAATGGGGAGTCAAGAAGCACTTAGGTGGCACCGCCTGGTTTCCAGGAATGTATATTGTTCGTAAAACCAATTTGAAGATGAGGAGAAAGGCGAAAAGTTGACTTGAAAACAAAAGATTGTTTTGTAGTTTGATAAAAATGGCAGGAGAAAATGCACGTGCGATTTTACCCGTTCTTCATCTACTCTACCGCTTA
>JANVCL010000009.1:2744801-2756508 GCA_026546855.1 Erythroxylum incrassatum
GATCTTAGTGTATCCTTTTGCGACTAGGTGGGCTTTCAATCGGTCGACCTGTCCATCAGGACCAACTTTAACAGTAAAAACCCATCGGCATTTGACTGTAGATTTGCCAGGTGGAAGTGAAACAAGTGTCCATGTATAATTGGACACCAAGGCTATCATCTCATCAATCATAGCCTGTCTCCATTTGGGATGGGATAGTGCTTCTTGAACAGTCTTAGGAATGGTAATAGATGATAAAGTAGAAACAAAGGCATAGTGTAAAGGAGATAATTGGTGGTAACTCAGAAAGTGATAAATGGGATGAGGATAACGAGTAGAGCATGTACCTTTATGAAGTGGAATAGGTTGGTCATCAGAAGTATCAGGCAGGACCATAGCAGGAGAAGAGATTGGGGCTGGAATTGAATCACAAGTATCAACTAAAAGAGGAAGCTCTAATGTGTCTAGTCGTCGTCGCTCATAAGTCATACGAAATTGACGTGAGGAAGGATTAGCTTGTAATTGTGGATCCGAAGATGAGTCAAGAAGAGGCACAGGTAATTCCTGTGAAGTCGTGTCAGATGTAGTTGATGATGCGGAGAATGGTGTATCCTCAAAGAAGGTAAAATCTGCAGTCATATAGAAACGATTTGTAGTGGGGGAAAACACCAATACCCTTTCTGAACCTGAGAATACCCAAGAAAGATACACTAATTAGCGCGAGCAGACAATTTGTCACATCCATGAGAGAGATTATGAACAAAGCAGATAGAACCAAACACATAGGGACAACATAAAGAGGATCCCTAGGAAATAAGATAGTATGAGGAACCTTATTACCTATAATACCAGATGGCATGCGATTGATTAAGTAACATGCGGTAAGTACCGCATCACTCCAAAATTTTAAAGGAACTTTAGCATTTATTAATAGAGTGCGAGTTTTTCAATAAGATAACGATGTTTACATTTAGCCACTCCATTTTGTTAGGGATGTATAAGGACAACTGGACTGATGTATGATGCTATGAGATGCCAGAAATGACGTGAATGATGCGGAAAAGTATTCTTTGGCATTATCACTGCGCAATTGTCTTTCCAAATTGGTTCTTGATTTCTGAACAAAAAGTCTTGAACGCATCAAATAACTCAGAACGATCTCACATTAAAAATAACCAAGTACATCTTAAAAAGCCATCAATGAGAGGAACATAATACCTATATCCTAAAACAGACAAAACACGACTAGGACCCCAAACATTAGAATGAACGAGATCACAAGGAGACATAGTTTGAGTACTGACACTACTTGGAAAGGAAACCCTGACATGTTTTCCATGTTGACATGACTCACACTTCAAGGACTTCAAACAAGAAAGCTTCGGAACCATTTTCTTTAATGCTTCTAGACTTGGATGACCTAGACGACGGTGAAGAAGATTAGGAGATTGAAACAACACATATGGTAGATGAATGAGGTTGTAGGTAGTAGAGACCTCGTGATTCAGATCCAACTCCAATCGTTTGTGCTATGCTCCCATCCTATATAAGAAAGGAATTAGAACTGAAGGTTATGGAACAATTTAGAGTGCGAGTAAGTTGACTCATAGAGATTAAATTAAAGAGATAGCCAGGTACAAATAAAACATAATTTAAAGGTAAAGTTGGAATAGGTGAAGCTTGTCCAATGCCAGTGGCTTGTTCCTTAGATCCATCAGCAAGTGTAACATTGTGGGTGTTTTAGGTAGACAGTTTAGTGAAAAGAGAGGGATTACCAGTCAAGTGATCAGAAGCACTAGAGTCTAAAATCCATGGTCTAGTAGAATGGGAGAGGCAAATGGTAGAATTACCCGTATGCGATACAGTGACCAATGAAGAGGCCTGTTGAGTTGCCTTAAACTGAAGGAATTCCTTATATTCATTGGCAGAAAGACGATGATCTTCCTCATACTCAATTTTTTGTTCATCATTTACCGGAGACTAAGTGGCATTGGCTGTTTTGTTTGGAAATCCATGTAAGGAGTAACAACGATCCTGAGTGTGTCCATCTTGATCACAATAGGAACAATGGAAGTTGCGTCTACCACCTCTGCCACGACCACCACCTCTACGACCACCACTTCGACTTCCTCAGCTAGATGAATTAGAGACCAAAACAGAAGACTCAGAAGGCATTTGAGAATCAGTTTCTGGCGATTTTTCTTTGGTAAGCTCAAACCTCATTTTGGCATCACTGTACCTTAACTTCAATGTCTCCTAAGTCAAATTTAGATATCTTAACTTGAGTACACCGACTGGAGTTGGTGTAGTTAACTGGACACATTCTGGTTAGACCAACAGTTTTGGGCAGTAGCCCTCTGTTAGAGTCCACCAGCTCTAACAAAGAATCACCCCAAACAACACTACCTGCACTAAGAATCACTACACAACAACCGCAGAGCACATACACACACAGTAGCAAAGCAAGAACAAAGAAGTAAGAATGAAAGGAATACTGAGCAGTGATATTCCCTAGCTAGACTTCGAGGGCTAGCTAAACCTCCGTACAATTACCAATTCTCATACATAACAGAATGCCAATCATATTCTCATAACAACCTTATATTCTCTCACCCTAACTAACTCCCACCTGACTCACTCCCTCTTATTTTCCATTTTACCCTTCACACATTACCGGTAGTGCCCTCTTTCTTACCCCCTCTCTTCTTGCTATACTTATTCTGAAATCTAGTCTCAACACCCTCAAGGCGATTTGCTGCCAACACACCCTCTAGTACAGAAGCAAAGCAGGCCATTAATTGCTCCTTTAATTGGTTACCTGCTCTATTCCTCCTTCCAATCCAACTACAACTTGTTCCAGTCACTCCCTTTTGCCTTGTTCTTCTATTAGTGTGTTTTGTCACTACCTTTTACCTTGTTCTTCTATTAGCATGTTTTAACTTTAGTAGCACACCACAATTGGTTAGTTCACAACATTTACAGGTTAGAAATGCACGCAATTATCTCAAAAATTGTGCATACACATCCAGCAGGGTACACACTTTGACCATTTCATGCCTAACAGTTATTTTGGTAATATATCATTCTCCATGACACGAAATTGTTTATGCAGTTATTGGAGAGACCATAACGTTTGCATCCCCCAATGGGCTGATCTTTCTATCTAATGGAGAATGGTAAGAATTTGCTTTGACTTTGTCTATTGTCCAATAATTGTTATTGTCTATTGTCCATTAATTGTTATAGATACTATGTTTCTCTTCATTTTACCTTAATTTTGTCTTTTGCATGTTTTTGTTAAGTTTTTCCTCCCAAATAACATGTGTCTTCCTGGCATCATTATTATTGCATTCCTAAGACAAGCTGCATAAGAGAGGTAACAGGTCACTGAGTTATATATATATATTTTAAGTTTTGGGATTGTTCACAGCCTCTTTAAATGATTCTGCATCAGATTTTAGACTGCTGGTTCTGTGATAAGCTGGAGAAGTGTGTAGATTTCTCACATTTAACGTGTTTACTGACCAGTATTGTGAAAAAATGGACATTCTTGAGATCTGATGTAAGAGTCTGTTTGTTTAAAAAAAAATAAAAGCTTTTTTCTTTGATGGTTTGGGAATTTCCAGTCAAGAAAGAGAGATCTTTCAGAAAGATTGATATGCTGACCTATATCAACAGTACCTTATAGGCAAAATTGACCTCCTGACCTTCTTTGCTACTCCTGTCATGGCGACAGAATCACCGGATGACTTTTCTTCCAGGTTCTAAAGTTTGCATCAAAGGATTGATTGATAGTGGAAGGAAAATATTGTTCATATAACCAGTTCCCCCTTGAACTAGTGGCTGCTACCAGTTCCACAACAAAATTTGATAGACAAACGTTCCAATTTTTGAAGTTCCTGTAATCTCTCGTAATGTATGAAGCTATGAAATTGATATTAGTAGCTTTTACTTCTAGGACTGACACCTAGGGTAGTTTACTATAAATGGTGACTGGATTACAAATAAATCAACTTGATGATTAAATGCAATAATGGAAATCTTTCTTCATATCTAATGGTCTTCTAATATAGTTTCTGAAGCTTGATATTTGATCCACGAAATTATTGGGAGTTATGAAGTCAATCTCAGGAGAAAACTATAATTAAATACTTAATTTTTGGATATAGTTCTCGAACACTATGAAACCAGATAACATATAAGCAATCAATTAATTAGACTACTAGGACTAGGGCTGCTAATGCTGGAACTGTATTCTTGATTGAGGTAATTTGGTATACAATTGTTAGTTTTGGATGACATACGTATCACATGATTTGGTCTATGACCTGCAGATAAGGAGTGAGTAATTGTGATAAGATGGTCATACTCAAGCCAAGATTAGATTTATACTATGTGTAAAATGTATGTTTAATTACATGCTGATGCTATTGTGTGGCAGTAAAAATTTTCCTTTTGTTTTTATCAAGATTTTCAGGCTTGCTACATGTTTCTTCTATTAATTTTCACATTCTTACACTCTCCATAAGAGCAGTTCTTGTCAAACTTATGATGTTACGAAAAGAGATTAGATCATCAAAATTTGACAAAGTATGGTTACAGTTAGGTGGTTGTAGCTAGAAATATTTGGATTTATAAAATAAAAAAAATCTTCTTAGCTTCGTCTTATCATGGTGAGATGTAGTTCTTGGCTAGGAACTGTAAGCTTTTTCTATATTTGATAAAGGAAAACTTTAATTCTTCTTTATGTGTCTTGTCTATCTATCTGTCTATCTATCTATATAGATATATATATGTAAATATAACATTCATATCTCATGTTTCAGGATCCGCTACCTTCTGCTTGCAAGAATGTTGAGATTAATTAGACTTCTGATGTATGTCCGTAGCTACCGAGCTTTTGTTGCCACTTTCTTGACCCTCGTACCAAGTCTGATGCCATACCTAGGCACCATATTTTGTGTTATGTGTATATATTGCTCTCTTGGTGTCCAGGTACACTGACTCATCTCTTCACTTGCTTGGTTTTCAAATTGCTACTAAATTCTTCATATGCTAGTTCATTAGGCTAGTGTTATGATATTCTTTTCTGTTTTCCTGTCATTATAACTTTCTTTGGTAATTGTTACTCTTACTGACTTCTTGGCAAATCAATTGATTTAAAATTGAAGCATCAATATCGCATGTTTTCTAAATACAACCCTTTTTTTGGGAAAACTGTTTGTTTTGGGTAATGCAATAGTGGCTACCTTTTTCTTTTGGTATATCACCACAAAATTGCAAATAAGATCCCCTAGCTTAACTACTAAGACTTGACCTTTATCGATGGGGAGGTACTCCTACTTCCCTACGATTGTCCAAAACCTTGGCAGTTAATCGAGACTAACTTATGGATGTAACTTTTCTGTTCAATTCAGTTTCCCCTAAACTAGAATATTTCTCATTATAAAGATTGATCTTTTGTTAATTATTGGGATATCTTAACGTCTGCAATTTGTTACTCTGAAACCTTTTAGATAACCAGCATATGTATACAAGAAATTTTTCCATGTATTGCTGCAAAATACTCGATTACATACATACATACATACATATACATATATATACACACACACACACATATCTGTACATATCATCTTTTCTTGGCATTAAGTCTTTTCTTGAACATTGAATTTGTAGGTTTTTGGAGGAATTGTTAATGCCGGAAACCCCAGTGTTGAGGAAACAGATATTGCTGAAAACGAGTATCCTTTTCAACTTACTGGAGTAGCTTCAATAACCTTTTGTTTTTCTTCAAGGGTAACAATGTATGTTCACATTGTTCAGAACAGGATAATGATTTGGGAATGTCTTATTTCTGCCAGATCTAATATCTATAAACCTAAAGGTCTGTCTTTCACTACACAATGGTAATTACCATGAAGCTGCCTGCGGGATTGGTGGCCTTTTCTACTATATTTCACTATTATCATAAATGATTTATTTTTGAAGATAGCTTTCCTTGACAAAATCAGTTATTGGCTTTTCAATTTTAATGACTATCCAAATGGAATGGTGACCCTTTTTAATCTGCTAGTTATGAACAATTGGCAAGAGTGGATGCAGGTACTGAACATCATGATTTTCTTTCTTGTCTTTACTTTGACTTCCATCATTATATTTAGTCCTTGGTAAGGAAAATACCATTTCCTGGGCTGAGTCTTTGATCTTGAGACTTTCATATCAGTGTTTCCTGTTATTTTTGTGTTTTCTATTAACAATCTTGGGGAAAGGCCAGAGTTGCTTGTCTCTTATATCCAGCCCTGAAACTTGTAAATATTGATACTACTGTGTTTCTAATCTCTGATGGAATCAATAGATTTGCACATTTTCTTGATAACCCTATCAAAAAGTATCTCCTGTTCCTGCTAAATCAAGTTAGTCAATCATTACTAAATCATGTATATATGGACTGTGACTTGTCTGATTATATAGAGGTCATATATAAAACTTGAGATGTATTGCAAGGATTTGTAAAAGGACAAAAATGCATTATCTGTTTACATGATGATATTGTAACATTGCATAATGATGTGTCAACTTTCTTGTACATTCAGATATACTACTTCCTAAGATTTTACCCTACCGTTTCTGTTTCATTTTTAATTCTGTCTCTATATATTTGAACCAATTTAATGCTAAAGCAGCTTTTGTTAAGTGATAGTTGTACCTTTGTGCAAAAGGGTTAAGAAAGGTCCTTGTTCCCAACAATTGTGTCTGGTGTGAAATTATACTAAAATAGTTCTAAAATGTTTTACAGTAGATTTGCTTTGCTTTAACTAATTAGTTCCTCCAAACTTCCAGGCACTGAAGTAAAAGTTCTGTGAACACTTATTTCATATGCAGGATATCCTAGATAACATATATGTAATTGCGTCGGGACATCATAATTATAGAAAGTTTACTTTTTCTCAGTGCTCCTAAATTTTTTTGATTATGTTGAAAGTTTTTTTCTTTCTTTTTCTACTTGTTCTTTCTCTTTGTCCCTAATAAGCTATTGTGGTTGGAAGCTTAAATGATTATTGTCATCCTACCCCAGAGCTATAAGCAGTTGACTGGAACTGCATGGACCCTTGCATATTTCATCAGCTTCTACCTTCTAACCGTTTTGTTGCTTTTAAATTTGGTAAGGTATTCCTTCTTTGGTATATTTAATTTTTTTTATCTTTTTCTAGTATCTAGGAAAGATATCTTCTATATGTTGTTTACAAATTATGCTACCTTGATTATGTTAAAAGCTAATTTTAGTTTCAGTACCTTGTATTTAGTGTGAGATTTGACACACATTCAGTTCGATGTATAAGAGGCATTTTATAGTTTATATCCATTCCTGGGTTTGATTCTATTACATAGATAGCCTATATTCCATATATAGGCTACGTAAGTAATATTCTTATATGGGATACGTAATAATAGTAATAAATCTATCTTGACAGAATTAAATTGTTTATTGATTGTGAATCTTTCAGTTGTTATTTTTGAGACAATAGAATCTATTTCAATTGATTTTCTTATGGTTGTCTGTTTGGTTCGGCTGAAATGAATTGCTGTGGTCTTTTCTGAAAGTACATCATATCCTACTTATAGTCAAACGTTCTAAAGAAAACTGTGTTATTTTCACAACCATGTTTGAAACGTCTTATTATAATTAGTACTTCCAATGTGGGTAATATTTCCTTGAATAATTCAACTCCACGGTACACGAGCTTCTTTGCGAATGGCTTGTTAGCATGGTCCTCAATCAACTTAACTTTTTAGTTGAATGGTTTTAGGTCATAAAGTTAGTGAACTGAAAATGTCCAGCCGTCAAAATCTTGGTTTCATTTACCTGAGTGATGCATGCCAATTTTAAGGAGTGATAATCTATAACATAATGATGTCTGATCCATTATGCTGTTAGAAATAAGAGTTATTTGACACATCTATAACTAAGGATTATGTCTGCCTTTATGAAACTCGTATTTTCTTATTTGGATAAGTAACTTTGTTGACATGTTTTCATAAAGATATCACAGCTTCATCTTTTCTTCATTATCCAGGTTATTGCTTTTGTTCTGGAGGCATTCTTTGCTGAGATGGAACTTGAGACATCAGAGAGCAGAGATGAGGGCAAGGTTGGTAAACATACAATACTAAACAGAAAACTACTATATGGCCAGGTTGTCCATTATTGATTATTCTAATTCATTAATTGCCCTGGCTTAAATGATGGTGACCAAAGTATTGACAGCTTTTGACAGCTTATGAAACTTCTAACCTTTTTTAAGAAGACCATCTTATATTGATGATGGGTGTACTGGAAATGTCATCAAAATATGAGATGAAAATTTGTTTCATGGTTTATCCGTCTTGTAGTTATCATTAAACAAAAACGCAATGTGGGTAATTGTTTGAAAGGCTAGGTTAAAAGAGGAGAAAAAAGGATTTTCTCTTTAAAAGTGCTGAATGAGTTGCTTACTACTAAAAACTTCCATATTTCGATGTATACTTTTAAAACTAGTGAATGCGCATAACTTGTATATTGTTATTGGAGAATCTGTTTTCTGAATGATATATGTGGACCTTTGGCAGCAAATGGTCAGTGAGAAGTTTGACAATTTTGCATATAAATAATCTACTCTGATGTTTTGCTGTTCATATTGATCAACCTATCACGTTTATTGGGTAAAACATACCCCAAACACGAAATTGAAGTAAATTCTGCAGTGTTTTTACATTTGTACTTGAGCCTCAGTTGATCTACTTGATTGTGCTCTTAAATTTTGATTGCTTGGTATCATCTATGCTTTACAGTACAGCAAACTAATGGCCTTTACCATGTTATGTAGGATGTGAAAGATTTGAGTTACCGACCTCGATATGTTGGGTAAACTGCTTTTATTGTTTTAGTAAGGCATATTACTACCATATATAATCCATTTACAAGTGTTAATAAATACGATAAATCTTTTTTTGATTTTGCAGAACCAAAACTCGTAGTCAAAGAGTTGATGTCCTTCTTCATCACATGTTGAGTGCGGAGCTGGATCAAAATCGGTCCTAGCCTTGATTTACTTCTGCATGGTAATTCTTGTTTCTAGCACCTAAAACATATATTTTGAATCTTGAACAACTTTAGCTAAAGCTTTTGTTACAGACATGGACGTTGATAAGGAACCAGATCCAGGAGAAATAACCAGCTCAAGGATCCCTGCAGACCCAGCTGAACCCGTTCCCACAAGATAGCAAAAGGCACAGCACATGCAAAACGACAGAGACAATCAGATGTTAAGATTATGATTTGTAATACCGTTACAATGGAATGACTTTAGAAAAAGAATATTTACAGTATCGTACGGAAATGAGTAGTGCGTATAGTTGTTGCAACAATATGAATTTCTAGTATAAAGAGAGATAAAAGGTTCTTCCTTTTCCCATCCTTCTCTCTTCCAACTCCCTTCTGAGTGACGTTTGGTGCTTTCATTGAGAGTGTAACATGATGACTGAAGGATGGTCACTCGGTCCAAGGCCTTTGATGAACAACTCTTTCAACTCACTGACTAGCTTGATCAGTATGACACTAAGCTTGAGTCCATCTGCACCATGATCCAAAAGCACTTGGAAAGATTTGAGATGGTCTAGAAATCTGTCACTGCCCAACAATCTGTTATGGCTATTATAATGCAAGAAATAGCCAAACCAGCCACACAACCACCCCTGTTACCTTTGCTAAAACAACCACCTACTCCTATATAACGCATCTTCACCTATTATATGATAGGCTAGCACCACCCACTTTTCTTTATATCAACCTTCGTCCTCAGTAGGACCAAACAAAGCTGCAACACATTTCACCCCAGCAAATATAACGCTAGCCGAAATGCTACCAAATCTATTTGTCACAACTTCAGCTCCACAGCTTCTACCAACACACCTACTATTCAAACACCAGTTACTGTAACACTAAAACCCAAAATACCTTTCCCCATCAAATTGTTGACCCCATCAGAAATGGCAACGAGGCGAGAAAAAGGACTATGCTTCAACTGTATTAATAAAAATTTTGTCCCAAGTCAGTTACTATAACACTAAAACCAAAATACCTTTCCCCATAAAAAATGGCAACGAGGCGAGAAAAAGGACTATGCTTCAACCGTATTAATGAGAAATTTGTTCCAAGTCAGTTACTATAACACTAAAACCCAAAATTCCTTTGCCCATCAAATTGTTGGCCCCATTAGAAATGGCAACGAGGCGAGAAAAAGGACTATGCTTCAATTGTATTAATGAGAAATTTGTCCCAAGTCACCGTTGCAAACCTCCCCAATTCCTTTATCTCATGGTTTCATCAAAAGAGGAAGCTATCACTGAGTATCCAACCATTACCGAAACGAACAGGGAGGCTAGCAAGGAAACCGCGAATAGTGAAGGGGATGTCAAGGCAGCACAAATCTCATTCCATACACTAACTGGCTAGTTCGTACGTGAAATTAGCAGGATCTATTAACGGCCACAAGGTCGTGATTCTCATTGACGGCAGTTCTACTCACAATTTTATCCAATCCAATCTTGCTACTCACCTTAACTTACCTGACAAACCCTCTCCTCACTTGATTGTCATAGTGGCTAATGGGGACTCACTCGGATGTATAGGAACGTGTGATCAAACACCTCTCTTGTGGACCAAACCATACTCTTGGTGAATCTTCTCCTCCCGTCCATATACGGGGTGTTGTGCAGAAACGTTAATAAATTTGAAGTGAAAAATAAAACAACAATAAAAACACTAAAATTTTTATACTGGTTCGGCAATGCCTACATTCAGTTTGGAGACAACTGAGTATTTCACTATAATCAATGAGAACATACAATAGTATTTATCACTCAATTTCTCAAAAGACCCAAATTAACTCAAACTCACACACTCCTACTAGGAAGAGAAAGCCAAAAAAAAATTACAAATACTCCTTACTGTTTTTCTTTCTCTCTCCCTCCCTACTTTTTTAAATTTTCTTCTCTCTTCTCTCTCCCTTTTCCGCTATTGCTGCTTCTCTTTTATAGAGAAGTTAATAGGTGAAGGCCAACTACAAAATGTAGCTGGGCAACTTGTTGCACCGAAATCTACCGAAAGAAAGTCACCATTTTTTGACTTTGAGACAATACTCAATAATCTCCACCTTGGCTCAAATCCTCGAAGTGAAACTCCCAATGGTTGTCTCCCAATTTCCTATCAGGCAATCAACAAATTTTACAAATGTCAATCAAGTCTAAGCAATGCTTAAACTTGAGTAACGAAACTGGTTTTGTCAACATATCAGTAGGATTGTCGGCAGTCCCAATCTTCTGAAGAAGAATATCTCCCTCATCAATAATCTCACGAACAAAACGAAACCTCACATCAATGTGTTTTGTACGTGCGTGTTGAACTTGATTCTTTGCTAAATAAATAGTGCTCTGACTGTCACAATGAATATCCACATGGTCCTGATGGACCTTTAAGTTATCAAGCAACCCTTGAAGCTAGATGACTTCTTTAATAGCTTTTGTTATTGCCATGTATTCTGCCTCAATAGTTGATAAAGCAACTGTAGATTGCAAAGTTGATCTCCAACTCACTAGACCTCCAGTAAGAGTGAATACAAAACCTGTAGTGGACTTATGCTTGTCCAAATCACCTGTGTAATCAGAATCTACATATCCAACAACACAT
>JANVCL010000009.1:2767353-2782892 GCA_026546855.1 Erythroxylum incrassatum
GAATTAATTCGGGTAACAAATTTTCGAATTTCGGGTAATTCGGGTTTTACCCAAATTATTTTCGGGCCGGGGTCGGGTAACTCTAAAAAATTTCGGGCCGGCCCAATTACCCGAATTACATTATAAAATTTCGGATAATTCGGGTAATTAGGGTAATTCGGGCCGGGTAATTCGGTAATTCAAGTCGGGTAAGCTCAAGTTAGAAAAAGTTAAAGTTTGAGCCGGATAAGATGAAAAAAATTTAGGATAATTCGAACCGGGCTCGAACAGTAAAATTTCAGCCTGAATTATCCGAATGTTCACCCCTACTACTCGCCGAAACAAGTGCGCACCACCTCAACTCGCCAATAACGCACTGGAATAGAACAAAGGTAAACTTGCCCGTTACTCCACATAACAGTGTCATTAATTTGTAAAAGCTAAACCCAATAAATGAAGGTTTGTTTGTAAGAGCTCACGCTCTTCTGTTCCTCTACATACAAACAGTGTATCGAAACATACGTACTTATAAGGGGAAAAGATTGGCGGTAGATATTTTGTTCGCGGATTCAACCCTAACTTGGACTCTCACTCTCTATAACTAACTTTTTAAGGTGAATTTGTTTTGTAGACACAACAGGAGTTGTGATCGGCTGTCTGGTTTTTAGAAGGAAGATATCGCCTTCACCTCCGAAAGGTTTAAGGAAACCAAGGTAACGTGATTCTCCTCTGTTTTTAGATTTCTTGTCTCTGCTTTCGGTTTTCATTTCTGTTTTGAGGTCTGATCATATCTGCGCTCTAAAGTTTTGGGCTTTTTTTTAATATTTTGTTTTTTAATGTGCTGGTTCTTGGACCTGCCTGGCTGCTGACAAGATTTTGTCTCGCGAGAGGTTTCGAGCGTAGTGGATGTGCGTTGAGTTCTCGGTCCGCAGTCTGTGGGTTTTGCACATATGATGGATACCATTCGTATAAAGTTTCTAATAAATTAAGTTAATCGGAAATTAGTGTTCTTTTTTAATTTGCTAATAAAAAGTTCAGTTATAATAAAGGGAAAAGTTTGGATTTCTTCAGTTTGTCTGTCCTTGGAGTAAACACCCATTTCTAATTTGTTAGGCAAGTAGGCAATTTGGAAAAGCATCAGTTTGTTGAAAAAAGTGTTGACTGAATCTTATTCTTCAAATCATTGTTTCCATGTTCAGGATCTAATTTATTGTAGATTACTGGGGATCAAGGAAAATAACGATCAATGAAATCCTCAATCATTTTATGGTCTATATGTAAGATGGGAACAAATGTGAATGTTTATTATGATTAAGTAGGTATTCTCATTCTAACATAAATTAATGGATGATGCCATTTAACCTTGAATTTCATCTCATCCTTTCCTAATTTATCATTTTCTGGTTTAGGTTGCCGTGTGGTTTGATGGAATTTGAAGGAGATGGTGATCCGAATCAACTTTTTACAATAAACACAACTGATAACATGAGTGCCAAGGGAAAATCAGTTTTAGGTTGCAATGATCCATGTCAATCTCCTTCTAAGGTAGAAAACTGGAATTCACAGTTATTTCTTTACTTGCCAACTATGGCTTCCTTTTTAAAATAAGAATCAGTTCTTAGTTAGTAATTTTTTTACTTCAGGATGCATCACCTTGTGAGATTGAGAATTGTATCAATGAAGTGGCATCCTTAAATACAGTTAATCATCTTAAGGCTTCTACTTCTGAATCCGTTGAGTCCAAAAATAATAACAGCTGCAATTCTGACTTGGCTTATCCTGATGATGATGTGTCTGGTGATGATGGTGAAAAGTACATTGATGATGTCTCTGATTATGATTATGATGACTTTTTATATGAAGACGATTATTTCACCATCCAGTCTCAGTTTGATAGTGTTGATCTCCCTCCGGGGGTAGAGGCTACACTTCCTTGGTTGAAAGACCCTGCTTCTTCTGTAAATAAAATGTCTGGTACAAGCACTTCTGCTCTTTCAGTTCTTTCTGAAAGCGGGGCCAGTGTTCCACACTCTGCTGAATCCAAACAGAAAGCAACTGCTTCTGTGCTTGTGGACAATGGAAGTCAGGCAGCATCTTCAAGCAGTTCATTAAGTCCTGTTGACTCTAATGGAAAAGTAGAAATAAGTGGTGAAAATGATATCATATATAAGTATAAGAACTTTAAGCAATTTGATATTGTGGAGGACTTTTCAGATCATCACTATTGCAGCATGGGCTTTTCAGGGCAGCAGGTAAAATAAGTTCTTTGCAGATTCCCTTTATCTCTGTTTCTCTCTACACCCTATCTCTCTCTCACACAAATTTTCTTTTGTATTTGCTGAGTAATGGGCTGGTTCTTGTACATATAAAGCCCGTACGCCTATTCACATTGTTTTCTTTCACTTCTTGCTAGCCAACCATCTCTTGGGGAAAGAAAATCCAAGAGGAATGGAAAATTCTAGAGAAGGGCTTACCAGGTATGATGAGATTCGTTTAAGAATAAAAATTTGGGAAATTTAAATTCAAATTTTCTGTTGCATATTTCTTATTGCAAATCTTTTTATCTAGCTTGAATTTGACCCTCTTTTATTAGTTATATGAAGTATCTTTGGTACATGACTAAGTTTATGTATCTATCTCTATTTTTGCAGAGACTATATTTGTGAGAGTTTGTGAAGCAAGGATGGAACTTCTTAGAGCTGTGATTATAGGACCTTTTGGTACACCCTATCATGATGGGCTTTTTGTATTTGACTGTCTATTTCCTTCTACGTATCCTACTTCACCACCGGTATATATTGTCTCATATTTTATTTGTGATATTGTGAACCTATTTCTTTGTTGTTTAATTGGAAATGTCTTCCATCAGATGGTGTATTACTACTCAGGTGGGCTTCGTTTAAATCCAAATCTCTATGAATGTGGGAAAGTCTGCCTTAGCCTTTTGGGAACTTGGAGTGGGAAACAAACAGAGAAGTGGATACCTGGGACGTCAACTATGCTACAAGTTTTGGTTTCTATACAAGGCCTCATACTTAATGACAAACCCTTCTTCAATGAACCTGGCTATGAGAAGTCGTATGTTGGAGCAGGAGGAGAGAGAAGATCCAAAGAGTACAATGAGAATGTGTTTATTTTGTCCTTGAAGACAATGATGTACACACTCAGAAGGCCACCTAAGGTATGTTTACACTAAGTAAATCATCGCATTTTGGGGCAATATTTGTCTTTTCTCTAGCTTGATTTTCTTTATCATCTTCATGATAGATAGTCTAGCGATCAACCAAAGAGTACAATGAGAATGTGTTTATATGGATCTTGAGTTGATTGTCTTATTTTTCCATGTATTCCCTTTACTGTCATTTTGATAAACATACAATTTATACCAGCTTTTGCTTTTTCAATCCTTAGTTATTATTTACTATCTGTGAACACAAAGGATTCCAAGTATTGGTAATTTGTTCTTTGTTATTATTGTTTGATAAAGCATATAGCATTTTTATGTAGAAAAGAGAGAAGTGTGGGTTTACAAGCAATTGTTTGCCCTGGGGAGAGAAGGGAAATTAGGTTCAAGGAGTGGAATTTTGTTATGTGCTTCAATAAGATGATTATAGCTCATCTTTATGGAAGTTTTGTTGGAGTTCAAAAGTAGTGCCATACTTTGATTAAATGATTCCTATGTGAGCTGTACTGGGGTTAATCATTCCTGAACTCAAAATGGGCTAATAGACTAGTGAATAGATTCTTGAATTTTGTTGTTTGATTAGAATTTCACTATTTTTTGGGATTTTTGAGCATTATCCACAGTTCAAACTTTTCTTTGTCTTTAGTTGACTGCTTGATTGTAGCTGGATTTGTTCTTATTTTCCTACTTGTAATTGAAAACTTGTAGCTAATTCATCATTTCTTCTAGCATTGAAAAGATAATTTTTGTAGTTCTATCTTTAGTTGAAATTAGGAGATTATAGATCTTCAAGAAGGGGCATTGGGCAATAAAGAAAGGAAAAATAAGTTTGAATCCCATATATTTATGGTCAGCAATAGGTTGAGCTGAATCTAGGTCCCACAAGGCCTAGCTCAAGCTTAATCCGAAAAGCCTAAATTCCAATTGTGTTCGGGTTAATTCGAATCAAGCTAAAAAAGCCCCATTTGGATCTCCAATAGTTTTGCTAGACCCAAAATTTGATAAAATTAGACTTTGATTGTTGACTTCAAGTTGGACCATTACTTGGACACCTTGAATATAGGAACAAAAAGATTTCATTATGCTATGATTTCATGTCCATTGTCCAATTGTCAACTAATAGTTATAGCTGATTATTACAATGGTTATATGTGATATTAGGTCACACCTTAATTTTACCTTAAATACTAACTCCATTAGAATTGTGTCAAATTTAAATACTATTTAGGTTGGACCCACTTTAAAAATGGCATGGCTATAGAAATTAATTAGTTAAGTATGAAATGTTTTATATTAATTAAAAATGTTTTTTAATATTTTTAATAATATTTTATGATTCATAATTCACTATGTAATATTTTGGAGATTAGCCACCCCCGTTTCTTCATTCTTCTTCGAATTCTTAGTCCCTAACTTTTGGAGAAAACCTCCAGATGGTATAGGGCAATCCTTTTGGTTTGTTTCCTTAAACACCACAGTCTTGTCGTTTCAACATTTGTAATTGCCTTGGCCTGTGAAAATTATAAGATAGGTTGTTGACTCAATTGAATCTGATTGCCTATCTGAGATGCTAGCAACTTATGGTAATAGGAAAGTGATTGTTGCAAGTATAAACCAAGCCCAAGGTTTTGATTCTTCAGTGGCACAGGGATTAGAGAATGTGTTCTTGTGCAGTCAAGAGTTCTGTTTTGGTTATTAAGACTAGATAATTTGGCTGTGAGGATACCTTAGATGATTTGGGCTTTCACGAGTCAATCCTTTTCTGCAACCACACTGGGATTAACTAGAGAACCCATACCTTTACAAAAACATAAAAAACGGGGAAAAAAATAGAGCAATAACCATTTCCACATCAGATGAAGGCAACATGAGCGCAAAACTTGAGTACTAACTTAAGAGTTTTCCATTGAAAAGCATCATTCCCTTCTTGCAAAGTCATGATCAAGCATTGAGTGAACCATTTGGCGGGTCAACCAAACAAGAATTTCCTCCTCTCCATTCTTTGTTTTAGTGAAGCCCACCGCCAACAGAATCGAACATACGACTTTTCATATGTAATAGTTTTAAGTGACTCCATTAGGTAAATTTCTGGACGTATACTTTTATCATTTTTAATTATCTTTTGCTTTTCTTCCTTGTTTGAAACCCTAATGATGTCTTAAACATTAGTTTCTATAAATGCACTTGTAGAGATTTTGGTTATTAACAAAATGGGTTTAACTGATCGAGTTTGCTTGCAGTATTTTGAAGATTTTGTGATTTGCCACTTCCACATTCGAGCACATGATATTTTGGCGGCATGTAAAGCTTATCTGGATGGTGCAACGGTAGGTTGTGATGTAACTAAGAGCCGAGAAGCTGGAGCCAGTGCAGAGAAAACGTCATCTAGTGAATTTAAGGTGAACCTAAAAAAGATGACAGATATGCTTGTTGCTACATTTACTAGATTTGGTTCAATAGACTGCAAGGAATTTCGAATTACCGAATGAATCTGGAAATGCAAAGGCTGTGAAATGGTGAAATATGGGGCATAGTGAATTGGAGATCTGATTGCTTCCATATCACGGTTTTTACAAGCTCAGGTAGATGGTTGCTATTGAAGTAGATCTCTGTTATTTCAGATATTAGATAACTGTTGATATGGTGGAGTGCTATGGGAAAAAGTGACATGGAATGACTCATTTTTTATTGAGCTTAACATTGCCCATCTTTGCTTGTTAAAATTATCAACACGTATTGTGGTTTTGGTGAACTAGAGAATTTAGATTATTACTATGGCTATTTTTCCTGCATTAATTAAATAAGAAAGATTTAAAGTATTTTATATTTCTTCGTTACTTTTTAATTGAAATATAAGAAATTCATCAAAAAAATTCTCATATGTCATATATATATATGTAATTTAAATGAAAAACTATAAAAAGTGAATACAAGGAAATTATCTTATATATTTTTGTAAAGGATGAAATTTGGAAAGTTAATATGAAAGTGAAAAACATGTTTGAAAGTGGCCAAACTTTGTAGAAGATCATAACAAGGTTTTGAATGCCATATAAAACATGTTCCAATCTTCCCCTAAATATGGGAACTTGGTCTCAATTCGGAGAAAATCAAGTATAACCATCTTGCCTTTTAATATAACATTCATAATGCCCCCCTATAATATTGGTCCACAAGGGGGCTTAGTTATCTTGCTACCTTTATTGGAAAACCTATATGCATGAATAAGTTCATTGTTAGAAGAAAGAGGGTTGGTTATGCTAGACTTTGCGTTTTGAGTTGGGAAGAGAATAACTAGAATGTATACCCCTAACGCCGTTATTCGAAGATGAAATTTTTTTTCAAGATTCAATCCATATAACCTATCATTAGAGGCCAAGTCTCAAACAACAAGGGATGCAATGTAGCCCTACTAGAAGAAAATTCCTTATAAGGAGTTTATACAAAATTAGGCTAAAAGCTTAAATTGGGGCTTAACGTTTTTTAATTTAATCAGTTTAGGACTTAAACTTGTAATTTGTTCAACGAAAATCTAAACTTTCACAATTCTGTTCAATTTAAGGCTTTTTTGGCCAGAACAAAACATAGGGCGTGTCATACACATGTCATCACAATCTATAACGTGGCACCTATATTTTTAATGTCACGTTAAAAGAAGTAAAAGATAATGTGGAATGGTAAAATGAAATTAAAATTTACAAAACCCTAATTCCCCAATATTCATTGATCTCTGTCTTCCTTCTTTGACACATCTTCACTGTCAACTGATATGCACTCTAATCTTCATTCAAAGGGTTCTCTTGCCTACTTCATGCATCATGATTCGCCTTCAGTTTCTCTCTGGCAACTGACAAGTACGTTTGATATGTTCATTACTTTGGTCTTTTGTGTATTATCTTTCAACCTAGATATGCTACACCTCTACAATATTGTCCCCAGTGGGTTTTCTCGGATGAATGCCCTTTAAGTAAGATTTGTGATGGACTTCACAACCACCTTCAATTTTTTAGTGATGATCGCAAAAATTATTTTATATACTGTGTGCAATAGGAAATAAGGAGAATACTTAGTAAGAAACAATTTTGAAGCCTTTAAAGATAGACAAGGTAGAAAAGCCAAATGTGAAATATGACCTAGAACATGAGCATATCAAAACTTATAATCCACTCTATAGATGATTGTAGAGAATCAATCTGATGCATGGTTTGTGACATGAACATGTTTGCAATAAAAAAAAACTTTTTAAAGAGATTATAAACCAAAAAAGGACTAGTAAAGTGTAGCTTAGTTTGGCTTCCTTTTATATTATAATTAGGGTTAGAGATGTTTAAGGAGAAAGAGTCGTATAATACACATCTTATAGTAATTTTCAACAAGATTAAAGATTATAATCATTCTAAGAAAGCATATAAATTCAGAAGATAGAGATCATCATGATGGGATACCTTTGCAATGAGGTTTTCTATCTTTTATTTACTTTTATTATTCCAAGGATGATTTTTGTCTAGTTTTCTTTATAACTAGCTTATAAGTAATCATATTTTATCTTGTAAATAGATGGAAATTGGTTTTCTAACTAAGATTTCTATATCTGAGAAATATATGAGTTGCTCTTAATGTTATTTAAATACGAGTGAAAGCTTAGACCTAATTTTAAATTACATAAACATTTTCAAAAGGACTTATGTTTAGATTAACTTAGGCACCTATATGTTAGGTTAAAGGAGGTGCTAGAAATATAGTTATATGATGATTCTAGTATTAAGGTGGCATGGAATAAGGATTTATAGAACTTAGTATATTCTTATAAGAGTTTTTTTAAATATATATGAGCTTAGTATGAAATAATTATATCATCTTTTCAACTTATGTTTGTTAACAAATTTAATTAAGTTTCACTCTTGTACAATCATTATCCCTATTCCTTCACCATAAACATATCCACTTATAAGATATTTATTCACTATATTGTTCATAAATACCTCTTAAACCATATGTTTGCAGTGAATTAGTTAGTTGATGGAATTGTTATGAATATATTAAGCATCATGTGTTGTGCTAAGCTTCAATTTCTCACTTTGACTTCATTGTTTCCTTTCACCATTATGACTTAGGAGAAGCCATTTTCTCATACTTATTCTTTTAACAGATTTTCATTCCTTAGGTATTAATATAAATCCCTTTGTAAGTTATGTTAAATAAAGCCTAACTTCTTACACGTACTTAACCAACCTGAATGATAAGGAAGTGAGTTTAGAAAAGTTTTGGAGATATTAGACTTGTATCTTATTGTAATTTTAATATAAAAAGATTATTTAAAAAATTAGCTAATAGATTAAAGATGATCTTGTTAAACCATATAAATAGTGGTCAAAGGGCTTATATTCTTGGGAAAGAGATGAGTGACAATATTCTTTTGCTACAAGAATTTTTGAAGGGTTATTAAAAAAGGAGATAAGGCAAAAACTGCATTTGAAGATTGATCTAAAGAGAGCATATGATAATGTTGATTAGACTTTCTTATGTAACATTATGATGGCTTTGAATATCCCTGATTGTTTCATTAAATGAAAGTCATTATGCTTCATTAATCCAGCCTTTAGTACTCTAATCAATGGAGAACCAACGAAATTTTTTAAGAGTTCTAAAGGAATTAGGTAAGGAGACCCTTTTTCACCACACTTGTTTGCCACTAACATGGAGGATTTCAACATAATTTTATGTAGAATTGTTAAGAGGATTGACCACTTCAAATATCATTTTAAGTGTAGAAAATTGGGAATTACCAACTTTAACCAGGGTGAACAAAACTTCACTTACATTAGTAATGAAGGCTATCAGGATATTCACCAAGCTGTCTGGACTTTATGTTCATACTGACAAGTCCTCTTTTTATGTCTAGAAGTGCTGAGGATTATAGAACTATGGTTGAAAATGTCATTGGTTTCAAACAAATGCCTTTGCCTTTCACCTATCTTAGAATTCCAATAACTTCTTCTAGGTTATACTATGGAAGCTTTAAACCTTTGGTGGATAAAATACATGCTAAAATCACAGGCTAGAGAATGAAATCTTTATCTATAGATGGGAGAGCTCAACTAATTATTGTTGTACTATCTTCAATCAATATTCATTGGGTAACACATCTTGCTATTCCTATTGCTATGAAAAAACCATTGGTGAAATTCTTAGAAAATTTCTCTAGTCTAGTTCTAATGAAGCAAGTTATAAAGCTGACATTAAATGGTTTGAAGTTTGCAGCTCTAAGAAGCATGGAGGTTTGAATATCGTTCCTTTAAAACTCTTGAATAACTGTATGATGATCAAGAGATTATGGAGGCTAATTAATGATCACAAGTCTTTATGGTGAAAGTGGGTATATACATTCTACATCAAAGATAAGAGCCTTTAGGAAATTGATTTATCATCAAGAAATACATCTACTACTTTAAAGGAGAAACTTAAATGGAGAAGCTTCAATAGAATCCACATCAAGAAAGTAGTAGGAAATGGGATGAACACACTATTTTGGCATGACAAATGGTTATTAGATGGTCTTCTTATTCAAAACCCTAAGCTGAATATATTGAGAAACTTTCTAGACAATCAAAACCTATCAAATACAATGTTGATGAACAATAAGATCCTCTTAAGAATAAATGATAATAATTTACAAATGTAGTTCAATAATGTGGAGTTAAAGGATAATATTGAGGACAAGAATTGGTGTTGCCCTAGTGTTAAATGGGAAATTTAACAACACATCATGCAGGAAGCTTTTTCAGCTGAATTTTAGGAATGTTTGTTGGTACAAAATAGTGTGGTTAGACTAAACAAGTTTAAAGACTTGACAAACTTGTGCAATCTTTGTAAAAGACAATTGGAGAGCTATTCACACTTGTTTTTCCAATGTAAATTCATATATAGAGCTAGGAAAACAATAATTCAAAAATGTGCAATCAGTAACCTACCAGAGGAGTGGCAACAAATCATAACATGGAGTGTGAACTTGTAAAATGTTAAGAAGAATTATAAATTTATCCTATTTGGTCCTACACATACGGGAAAAAAGGAACAAACGTATTTCCCACCACATTGAAATAAACTGTGAACTTTTCTTTACTGAACTTGTTAATGCCATTAGAATTCATATAGCTACCTTTTGTAACAAAATTGTATTAGAATCTAATTACATTAGCAGCTGATGATGTAGGTGATTTCTAATTTTTGTTTTTGTAAAAGTTACTATACTTAGTAACTTGATTTCTTTATTTAGTTGAGCATTCTCTTGTTAAGAATATGTTGTAAGACATTTTGAGCTTTGAACCATTTATGGCTTAGCTCAATTTTATTTTTCAATAAATTTTTTTTAACCATTAAGGCTTTAAAAAATTGACAACTTAACTAAAAATTAAAAAATAAAAAATATAGAAAAATGAAGCAATTTAAGATCCTAATAAATAAATCTAGCAGCGTGAAAGATGGTAGGAGATCCTCTGTCTCCCTTATCCTGGCCCTACTCTGACCCTGACCATCAGGACCATCCACTTGTGTGGAAGTAGGGGGTCAGAGGATCTGGCCGGTGAAAGATAGGAAGGTGTTACATCAAATCTTTTGTTCGAATTATTCTATTTCGTTAAAATTATTTATATATTTGTATGGGATATACATACACGTGAGGATAAGATTTAATTAAAAATAACAGAAACAGAGCAGACCACGTCACGGAAGGTGCTTGCCATTGCCTTTATTTTCGTTAATCAATTATATAAGGTCAATTTTTCAATTGAATGGAAATAATAGGACGACAGCTACCAGAAATTTGTATTCCAGGCCTAGGGAGGACGATACTTCCATCTCCGGCGTAACATGGCCTCTCTCAACGCCATAACCATGAGCAAGCTCTCTACTAAGCTAACTAACCGCATCATCACAACACCATCCCACATGCCTCGTCGTCACCCGTCTTCCGTTTTCTTCTCAACCATTTTCAACCCATCTAACTACTCACTCATGTCCACCCATCAGAAGAGGAACTTGGATGTTGTTGTTGGTTCTGTCACCGACGACGCGGAAGTTGTTCCAATAGGGGACGCTTCTTCCGAGGACAAAGCTAATTCTTTTCCTTCCTCTTCTGTTGGGGGGAGAATAGAGAATGAAGGTGATGATCTTCAAGAGAGGCTTATGAGTAGAGCAATTAATGCTACTATTGTTTTGGGTTTTGGGACTCTGGTCGTCACCAGGTTGCTTACAGTCGATCATGATTATTGGCATGTAAGTCGATGTTATTCTTCCAATTCGACCAGGTTTCTGATTGTTAGTTAGCTGACGGGAACTCGTAACTTCTTTGATTCTTCGGCTTCTTTCTGATGGTGATTGAAAATTAAATGATTTTTATTTATCAATCTCTGGTTATGTAGCATTCTCCTGTGCTCTGTCTCTAGTTTTTCGGTGTCTCTCTCTCTCTCTCTCTCTCATTCTGCTTCATAATCGATTACAAAAAAAGAAAAAAAAATTGATATGTTCTTGTTGTTATTAAAAGCTTTCTTGTAAGATAAACTATTGATTTCAATGGAGAAACTTTGCAGCTAACCTGGTAGCTGGTGTTCAATCTCTAAACTAGTCAACTGATTAGCAGAAACGCCTTCTGTTTTTGGATAGGGATGGACCCTTTATGAGGTATTAAGGTATGCTCCTTTACACAATTGGGTTGCTTACGAAGAGGTTCTAAAGGAAAACCCTGTCTTAGCGAAAATGGCTATCAGTGGAATCGTCTACTCTATTGGAGATTGGATTGCACAAGTAAGGCAAAACCCTTTTTATATATGCCTTTCCCTTTGTTTCTAAACCATGTCTTCAGAAATTCATGTTGATAGTTCTATATGCTTTTCCGTTGGACCTAATTTTTGTACCCGGTTATCGACTTGTTATTTTGAATTATGTGTTAATATGCAGTGCTATGAAGGAAAACCCATTTTTGAGTTTGAGAGGATGAGGATGTTCAGATCAGGCCTTGTCGGCTTTGCTCTTCATGGGTCTCTTTCACATTATTACTATCAAATATGGGAGGTAGTGACGTAGATTAACATTTAATTTTACTTGTTGATGTATGAGGATGATTCAAATATGCTAATTTTGTTTCTAGGCTCTTTTACCTTCCAAAAGTTGGTGGGTGGTGCCAGTCAAAATTGCCTTTGACCAGACTGTATGGGCAGGTGTTTGGAACTGTATCTACTTTGCGCTGTTGGGTTTCATGCGTTTGGAGTCCCCAGTGAATATTTCCGCCGAATTGAGGACAACATTTTGGCCAATGTTAACTGTAAGATGCTCTTCCAACTTGATCTTACGTAAATAGTGCATGCCATTTAAATGATCTGCCTAGAACCTTCAAATGGTTGTAATGATGGTATTTCTTATCTAAGCCAATGCACTTGGCATGCTGCTTTTTAAAATTTGTAATTTGACCTTCTTAGGCATTCGTCATTATATTCAGAATTTGTACTTCTTAGCTTTTAGTCTTAATTGTCTCCCTTCAGTAGCTAGAAACAAGAAACGTTAATTTTGAAGATTTCCACTTTTTTGTGACTTCAGTTGCCTGCTACCTATTAGGTATTGTACCTGTCAAACAAACATGGAGAGAGATTAGGGCTTAACTCGAAATAGGTCTGTAAACTTTTTTAAAAAAATTTCAGTCCTGAAATGACAAGAAAGAGCCTTTTCAGTCTGATTAAACACTTTAAATATTCATTAAAAATAAACAGCTGTCGACTCATCTGGCCCTCATGGGAACTAAGATTGTATTATCACTTACAACTCCTAATGATGAAGTTAATATAACTTTGTAATATGTTGAAGAAGCTAATATTATAGGGTTTAATTGGGTACTATCGAACAATTGTTGAAGAGATTTTGATGTGTATTGTTTTAAGATTTAGCCGAACTGCTGAGCTGATTTCTTTGGAATGTAATCATTCGATCATTTTCCTGTTATCGTCGAGCCAATTGCTAACTCTTTCTCTTTGTTTGCTTGGTAGGCAGGATGGAAGCTTTGGCCATTTGCCCACTTGATTACCTATGGTGTTATTCCCGTTGAACAAAGGCTTCTTTGGGTGGATTGTGTGGAGCTAATATGGGTTACCATTCTTTCTACGTAGGTGTCTTCCACTTTTCAACATGATAAAAAGGATTAAAAGAATATTAGAAGGGAAGATTTGTTCATCTTGTTAATTCCATCATGTTAACAATCAGGCCTCCTGGAATAGTAGTGATTGTCTTATATTGCAACAGATTATTATGGCTTTTGATTTATGGTTGAAATGAAATGTCATTTTATGTTTTTGACTCATTTTTTTAGACGTTATTTTTAGACATATTTGGAAGCAATGAGATACAACTGGTAAATTCTTGTGTTGAGATGCTCTTTAAAATTTTTATTTACTCTTCACTCTTGGCAAGGAAAAGTTTCATGCTTTCCTTTTACATTCTGTATATGTCTCTGCTTGCCTTTTCTGCTTATTCTGTAAGCCATCGTTGTGCTTACTTGCTAATGTGCTACTTTTTCCTATTTTTTTCCGACTTATCTGCATTGTTGAATGCTTGAAAGAGAAGTTATTTTAAAGTTTCCATGCAGCAATTGGGGCTTTTATTTTTGACAATCTTTATGTCCTTTATACTAGCAATACGTTCCTAAGGTCCAAATGATTCTTGCTTTATCTTTGACAATTATCTTTGGTTTATATTTTGAAGTTATTCAAATGAGAAAAACGAGGCCCGAATTTCTGATGCAACAATTGAGTCGAAGTCTTTGGATAGTACTCCTGAGGTAAATTAACATTGCTCTTCTTCTCTTGACCTGTTTCTTTGCCAAGAACATGTAATGAATCTATATGCTAACTAGTCAATGCAAGTCGAGATCTTGCACGTCATACCTGAACCCCATGAATATTTTGTTGTTCCACCATGTTTATGCTTGGGACACCGGCATGCTTTGTATGAAGTTTGCTTTGAATTCAATCAGCAAATACCCTAGCTCACTGTAATCAAACTGTTGCAGCTTTGTGAACTTGTGCTAAATGTGCTTCTGTGCTCATCTTGCAGGAATAAATTTATATGGCTTTCTTTGGAAGAACGGATTTCCTTACTGAAGTGGGACATTGGAAAAATCCGACATGATTATTTGTTATACACTGGAAACTTGTATATTTCATTGGAAAAATCCGACATGATTATATGTTACACTGTGGAAACTTGTATATTTCCTATTTACTATCAATGTGGTTGGTACATTAAACATTTCATTGTTGTATTGAAGATATCCTATTTCTACCTGGATTATTATATACATTAGTGGAGTTAGACAAAAAGAAACATACTATTTTACCTGTATGGAGACAGAATTACCATCATTCATAGAGGAAGGACTTCACTTAGCTTTTTCATGTGGCAATGATTGATTTTATTTTTGGTTTCTTGGATGCGCTTTAACAGTGTTCAACCAAGATTTCAACTCTGGTTAGAAAGTGTGTTACGATCTTGATGCTCATAAATGGTATGATCTAAACCAAATGTCTTTATCTAAGATTAGTTCTAAAAGTATATATTACTCTCTAAGCCGTTTCCTGCGCCGTACCGTATATATTACTCTCTATAAGATATGAATCATACACTTGTGGTATATATAAGTTTAAATTAAACTTCAAAATCTATCTTTGAAAAAACAACAAAGAATACAACTTAGAATATGGGTATGTTAGAGCTTTTGTCTTGTTTTGTTTCTTATAAAGTGTCTTAGGAGGGTCCAATTATGGGAAGGTACCTTTAAGTTATCCATACTCAAACTAATTTCTACTCGAGCTGAGTAAGTCCTTTGCGGGAGGCAAAATTCTAGCTTCAAATTTTAAATGGTTGCATTTATAAGGGCGGTTCAAACCTTGACTTTATTTGAGAACCTTATATAAAAGAAAATTTGTCATTCTTATAATTTTTAATGTTAGTGTTAATCACTAAAAGATAGAAAAAATCTTAGAGATACACTTGGCAATCATTTTCAAGGAAGAGGGAGATCTAAATCTGGAGTAGAGGTAATTGGAACATTGAGATCACATATCCAAGTGTTAGTACATATGATATACTAACACTTGGATAGATGACATCCTTGTTTTTTCAGGTAGGAGCTATGAAGTCAACCAAGTTAAAAATACATGTATAGAGAAGGAACATTAACTCGATACGGAGAGTCTCAGACCCCAGAAAGAGGCATATAGATCTGAGAATGGCGAAACTTGAGTTGCTAGAAAACGACGCAACGGAGAAGAACAACACCATCAACATTACCAAGAAGAAGAAAAGGAATCATGGATCTACCAACTTTTTTGTC